>CABHPP010141152.1:1274-48730 GCA_902168425.1 Peromyscus attwateri
TGGCCCCCCATTTTGGGTAACTGTTACCTTGCTTGTGGACCTTGACCTTGATATTCTCCCTATGCTAATTCCCTGCCAAGTTCCACCCTCCTGAATGCTTAAGGGAAGTTCCTTGCCTGGTACCCTGAATAATGGGCGTTAACAGATTAGAAACAAGATTGTAAAACATCTGTAGCGAACTTCTGCCCTCCAGGGTCCTCCCATTGTGCTGTAAGCCTGTATTTAAGACCTCCTCCCCCCTTCAATAAATGACATTCAGCATTTAAAATTAAAATAAATATATATATATATAATTGAATGAATACTGTGAATGTAATCTATAAATACCACAAATGTGATTAATATCATGAGTGTAATTAATGAATATCATGAGTGTAATTTAAAAAATAAATAAATAAAGTAAAAAAAAAAAAGAGTTGCCATGGTCATGGTGTCTCTTCACAGCAATAGAAACCCTATGACAGTGACACATGCCTGTAATCCCACATTCTGAAGGCAGCATTAGAGGTGTCACTAAAAGTTCAGGGCCAGCCTGGGGTGCACGATACTTTGTCTTAAAAAAAAAAAAGTGCCCCCAACAAAACTTGATTCAGATTTGAGGTAAGATAGCACCTTAGGTTATCCCAGTAGCCCAGACAACATCTCTCAGCTTAGAGGACTTTTCCCAGTCCATGTGAATCAAAAAGATGCTGTGGAGGTGGAGGTCAAGGCCACCTGAATGCAAGGCCTCTTCACGCTACACAGAATGGGTAGGAATTCTCTCCTGGGGACTCCAGAATAACACCGTATCCAGGGGGCCCCTGTAAGACCAGAGGAACCCCAGCTCACCATCTTGAGAGACAATCAAGCTAAAATGCTGCTGGATCCCAATGGCCTGTGCAAAAAAAAACAGGACACAACCCCAGGCTTGGTCCTCCAGATCCTGCATCCTGGAACACACACACACACACACACACACACACACACTAGTGCAAAGGACTTCCACACCTACAAAGCAATCTGTGTGGTGTGGATGAGGTGGTTCCATCGTAGCACATCCTCACCGAGGTGAGTATCACTGAAAACTCGTAACAGCTGGGGACCAGCATGGAAGTACGTGCCTATAATCCCAGCACTCAGTAGGCAGAGGCAGGAGGATCGCTACAAGTTCAATGTCAGCCTGCGGGCTGGGAAAATGGCTCAGCAGTTAAAGGACTTGCCATGCAAGCAACAAGCGTGGGCCGGGGTTCAGATCCCCAGAAGGCATGTGAATGCCTAGTGGACATGGTAGCCATAATTCCAACAGCCCAGCCTCAGAGACTGGGTATGCCAGGAGCAAGCTGGCTAGTTAGACTAGCCACACTGGCAAGCTATAGGTTCAAGTGAAAGACCTTGACTCAATGACTAAGATGAAGAGTGGCCCAGGAATACTCCAGACATCAACACAGAACTTCTACGCATGCACATGCAGACATGTATACACACACACACACACACACACACACACACACACACACACACACACAAAGAAAAAAGCCAACCTGAGCTACAAAATGAATTCAAGGGTATCCTGGGCTAGAGAGTGAGACCTTGCCTTGAGGGGAAATAAAAGCCTAATCTAGAATGTTCCATAGAATGTGATCTTCGGGGCTCCCTTTAGAGGAAGGGCACTGGCCTCTTTGGTGATGTATTGTGTCCCCCAATATACTGTGTCTCCCAATAAAATAAAACTTGCCTGGAGATCAGAGGAAAAAGCCAGCTACTATATAGAAGTCAGGCAATGGTAGCACACACCTTTATTCCTATCACTTGGCAGACAGGGATCTGTCTGGATCTCTGTGAGTTCAAGGCCACACTGGAAACAGAGCCAGGCGTGGTGGCACATGCCTTAAATTCCAACACGAGTTAACCATGGAGGTCTGGAGGTCTGTACAGACAGATAGGAAGTGACAGAGCTGGGCAGGAAGAGGAAGTGATGTAGCTGGACAGAGAGAGCAAATTAGATGGCAGAACAGCAGGGCATATAGGCGTGGGTAGACAGGAAGTAGCTCGCATTTGAAAGCTGTCGAGTTGGTGAGGTGAGGTTAGCTGTGACTTTCCCTATTTCCCTGATCTCTCTCGGGTTTGCACCCCTATATCTGGCTCCGTGTTTTTTATTAATAAGACCATTTAGAAATTCATCTACAGCCTCTGAGTCATGTAACCAGAGGTCCTGCTGCTACTGTGACATGAGGAACACTGGGCTTGTAAGAAGGGACCCACTGACATCACACGGAGAAGCAGCCAGGAACAGGAAGGTCTCCTGGGACACAAAGGGGGCTCAGCACCCAGGCTCATCGCTCCCCGTGAAGTTCCTTATCACCAGCACCACCTGCAAAGGTAGCCCGGGTCTGCCTCGCTGGTGACTGTGCCCCAACAATATGTCAGAAAGCAGAAAGAAGGGGGTGCTGGGGCTCTGCATGCTTTCACAGTTTTGTTTTTATTTATCCCAGCCCATGGGACAGCATCACCCACATCCAGGTCTTTTCTCCTCAGTTAAACCTCCCAGGAAATGTCCTCACAAACATGCCCAGAGGTGCGCCTCCTAGGTGATGCGAAATCCATCCAGTTGGCAGGGGTGATGACCTGTCACTCATGTGCTATGTCAGAATGAGTTCCAACAGGAAAAAAATGGTAAGAGACAAAAGCTGGGGGTGGGGGGGAGTGCGCCATTGAAAATGACATTTTTTGACTCCTAAAGAAGACCCATGCCCGTGTTTTGATGCTGGTGATCATGGCTATCAAAGGGCCCTGCCAGCTAGCCCCTTGAGTGCATTTACAGAATAATGTAATGTTTTGCCTCGGAATCTATTTTGCAGACATTTAAACCGATACAAAAATTTTAGATGGCAAAAAAGAAACGTGTGAGAATATACGTATTTTCACACGCTGTTAAGGGGTTTGCATGAACAAAAATGTTTAGAGATTATAATTCTAAAACGCTTGATCTCTTTCTGTTTCAGACTGTGTTCGAGATATCAGCTCTCATGTTAGAACCTACCCCAGATGGGATGCTGTAAGACAGCCATGACACTCTGTTGCCAGTATTCTGTCTTGTCATTCTATGGAGTTTGGGTGGGAGGGAACTAATCTCCATCAGGTGTTATTTTAACTGTATTTTACCAGTGATGAAGATGAGGATGAGCATGTGTGGTGTATGTAAGAGGTTTTCTCCCCACCCCCTGATAATGCTTGTCCACCAACACAGTAGACCAGATCAAGCCGAATTGAAAAAGAGTAACAACAGGTTTATTTGAGCAAAGCAACTCCAGGGCAAGTTCTCCAGTCCCAGAGATCGAGGCTGGAGAAGCCCCATCCTCGAACTAAAGCAGGGAGACTTTATAGCTTGTAGGCAAGAGATGGTGACGTGCCCACCACAAGCTAGGTTTGTGCCCAAGTATGGTCAAAAGCTAAGCAGTTAGGTGGGGATTTGGGCTGCTGGCGACCGCAGGGGAGAAAGTCTCAACAGTTGCTAAGAATGTGGAGCTGGGCTTTTTGGCAGCTTTTTCTTTGTTGGGAGACTCTATGTGTGGGTGGGGTTTGGGGAGAGAGAGAGAGGGAGGGAGACAGAGGGAGACAGAGAGAGACAGAGAGAGACAGAGAGAAATGGGGCTTTCCGGATCATGCAGGGGTGAGCTGGAGGTTCCAACAGTATGAACACCTGTGTGTACAGGAGGACATCATATGTCCTGTTCTGTCCCCCTCCTCCTAGGGTCTCTCACTGAACCTGGAGTGAGGCCGGCAGCCAGCAAGTCCCAGCAATCCTTTTGTCTCCCGCTCCACAGTTCTGGGGTTACGGGTGCATTCAGGTTTTCACACCAGCTGCTGGATCTGAACTCGGGTCCTCATCGTATGCAGCAAGCACTCTCACTCACCGAACCACTTCTCCAGCCCTAACCAGATGTGCTTGCGTAAGGTGCATCATATAGTTGTGGTCAATGGTGAGTTAGCGGCTGGGGCATCTCAAAGCTGTTCTCATACACACTTTTTAATTTTGAGACAGGGACTATTACGTAGCTGTGGATGGCCTGGTACTCACTCTGTAGACCAGGCTGGCTTCGAACTCCTAGGGAGCTGCCTGCCTCTGCCTCCTGGGGGCTGGGATTGAAGTTGTGCACCACCTTTAATGGCTGATGCTGGCTGTCACTGGCCTATACTACTGTTTTTTCCTGCCTGGGCTTCCTCACAAAAGGCAGCTACAGACAGAGCCTGGAGGTCTTAAGAAACACCCAGGGGGATTGCTTTTTTCATGAGCCGGTCTTGAAAGTCATGGGGCATCACTGCTGTTCTCTCTCACTGGAGGGAATCATGAAGCCCCTTCCCTTCAAGGGATCGGGGGCATGGACAGCACCCCTCCCTCCTGGTACTGGGATGGAGCATTGGAACTTCGTGTACAGCCACAAAGACTTTTGTAGCCAGTTTTGGAAACTACAAACAGCTGAGGATCACTCCAGGGGAAAGAGAGGGAAAAATTCCCTCCCAAAGACCCATCACCAGAGAAATGGAAGGGGAAACTCCCCTGTGCTTCACAAAGGGTGCTCCCAGCCTATTTGGGAAACTGATCCTCTAGGGGCAGACCACATGATGAGGCTGCAAAGATTTCCTTCTGGGGAGATGGAGACCCAGCCAGGACACGCCCTCTCCTCACACCCAGCGGGGGCAAGCAGGCTGCGGCCTCTTTGGCTTTCCCACCTTTGGGATCCTTTGTGTTCCCAGAGTGCCTGTGGGGTTAGCAGGCCCTTTGGAACCAAGTGGCCTTCTTCTTGAACACCCTCGGCGGTGGCGGCGGCGGCGGCTGTCCGTGTTCTTCTGGTATCTGGGCGCCCCTCCCCCAGTGCTCTTCTCTCCGTTGGGAAATGTCAGCTAGAATTCACACCCCTCGTACAACGACAGCGATGGAGAAATTAGAAGCGGCTTTCTGTCAAGCTGCTGCCACTGTGCTGCTCTTACATATGGCTTCCAGTAAGAATGTGGGTTGTTTTTTTTTTTCCCTCTTCCATTTCACTGATGGTTTGGCTATAGGCTCTCAAAAAACTTGGGCTCTTGCCTATAACTATGAATATAAGGGCCTTACGGAGAAAACGTTAAGTGTATAAAAATCTTTAATACGTGCTATTTGCGGATTGCATATCAACATCAGCTGTAAAACTCAAGCCTCCCCTTCCCCCCACCCCATCTAATGGCAGAAACGGAACCTCCACGGGCTTGTACAAAATTCCCAGAACCTCCTTCCTTCCTTTCGTCTATTTCAGCCAGTCACTGGGCAAGAAGGGCAACAGACCCTCAAGAATGAGACTGAAGCCCTGTGGCGCACGCCTTTTAACCCAGCACTGGAGAGGCAGAGGCAGGCAGATCTCTGAGTTCGAGGCCAGCCTGGTCTACAGAGCGAGTTTCAGGATAGCCAGGGCTACACAGAGAAACCATGTGTGGGGGGAAAAAGAAAAGAAAAAATAACTAGACTGGGGGGGTAGAGAGAGATTGCTCAGTGGTTAGAGCACTCACTGGCTCCTCTTCCGGAGGGCTCAGGGTTGATTCCCAGCACCCACATAGCAGCTCACAATCACCTGTAATTCCAGTTCTACGCAATCCAAAGCCCTCTTCCAGCCTCCTTAGGTATCAGGTGTGCATGCCCGTGGTACATAAACATACATGAAATTAAAACACACACACACACGTATTTTTTTTTTTTTTACAAAAAAATAAAGTAATAATTTTAAAAAAAGAGTGAGACTGAAGAACAATGTCAACAGTAGACGTTTCCAGAAACAGCCGATCCTTGCCGGTAGGTGCCAAAGAACAGCTCTTGGATGTTCTCCTTGGCTGATGTCCTGGGAACTTGATTCTACATCTGTTTTTAACATGGTCCTTTCAAGTCCCGAAAAGCTAATAGTAAGACTTTCTAAATTGAAAACTGTATATATGTGGCTGGGGAGGTGGCTGAGCAGCTAAGAGCACTGGCTGCTTTTTCAGAGGGCAGGGGTTCAGTTCCCAGCACCTACACGGTACCTCACAACCATCTGTAAATCCAGTTCCAGGGGATCAAACACCCTCTTGTTGTTGGTTGTTTTTACTCTTTGCTCTTTTCGGGGTTCTGCCACTCAGCTCCCAAATAAATCACACAGAGCCTTATTCTTTCTTATAAATGCTTGGCTGGTTTCTAGCCAGCTTTTCTTAAATGATCCCATCTACCTTTTGCCTCTGGGCTTTTCTCTTTCTCTATTCTGTATACATTTCTTTACTTCTTACTCTGTGGCTGGCTGTGTGGCTGGATGGCTGGCCCCTTGCATCCTCCTCTCCTCCTTTTTCTCGATCCTTGATCTTTTCCTCTCAGATTTCTCCTATCTATTCTCTCTGCCTGCCAGCCCCGCCTGTCCTTTCTCCTGCCTCACTATTGACTGTTCAACTCTTTATTAGACCAATCAGGTGCTTTAGACAGGCACAGTAACACAGCTTCACAGAGTTAAACAAATTCAACACGAAAGAATGCAACACATCTTTACATCATTAAACAAATGTTCTACAGCATAAACAAATGTAACACATCTTAAAATAATATTATACAACACCCTCTTCTGGCTCTGTGGGCACTGTATATACACATGCACGCATGCAAAACACTCATACACATTATATAAAAGTGAAGAAATCATGTAAAAGAAAACCCATAATCTATGTAGAGCCTACTTTTCTATGTATCTAATTCTACAATGGCAAGGTTAATCAGATGCACGCACATATATTCTATAAACCATATTATTAAATATAACACATATTCTGTCTCACCGATATGCCAAAATTGTCCATGGCACTGTGGAAATAGAAATACTAATATCTTCCACGTCAGCTCAAAGTTCAGCTAAAACTCCAGAGGTGTTTGATCAGTGTGGGGGGTAATATTTAAGAAAAAGTCAGTGATCTAATGAGTTATGGTGTTCCATAGCTTGTACTTACATAACCAACTCTTTCCTTGGGTTCAAAACCAAGCTAAGTGCAGCCTGGCAAACAACTTTGGGATAGTTTGACTCTAACTAAGAAAGACATGTGGAAATCATCGACACCAAGACATTTTGGCAGCTGGAGGAAATGCCAGCATCACTCCTAAATCGAGAGCTTTAGTGGTAGAGCAAGATAAGACTGGGGGAGTTGCAGGGCCAAAATTATCCCTGCCATTTCCACCAAATGTTTCTGCAGAGCATCTAGCGTGGCGTCTGCCGTGGGAAGTTAGCCTTTTCAGAAGGGGCGGCTCCTGCTGTGAGCCGGTGGGCCACTCTTGGTGGACTTTCACACACACACCCCCATGTGGTGATATCCACAGGGGTCTGTATTAGTTACTTCTCTAATTGCTGTGACCAAAAACCCAACAAGAAATTGAAGAGAGGAAGGATTCTTTGGGTTCACAGTTTGAAGGTACAGCCATCCATCATGGTGGGGAAGGCATGGCGGAGGACGAGGCTCGAGGCTGTGGCAGCAGGCATGTTGAGGCTGCCTGCTCACATCTCCAAAGAACAGGAAGTGGAGAGCCAGTCATGCTGGTGACCATCCAGCTTTCTCCTCTTTCCTCTTTTATCCAGTCCACCACTCCAAGGAATGGAGATGCCCACTTTCAGGGTGGGTTTTTCTTTTGTTTTTGCTTTTTGAGACTTGGGGTTTTTCTTTGTAGCTCTGGCTGTCCTGAAACTCGCTCTGTAGACCAGGCTGGCCTTGAACTCACAGAGATCTGCCTGCCTCTGCCTCCCAAATGCTGGGGCTAAAGATGTCAGGCTGATATCTTAATCTCTCAGATAACACTCTGAAAATTCCCTCACAGACACATCCGAGGTGCTTGTCTTGACAACACCCTAGACCTATCATAATCCAGTCAAGGAGGCAAAGCCTATTGCAGCAGCTCAGCCCATCACCCCAGGGTGGCCCAGCCTCCTGAAGTTGACATTCCACCCCCTGCCAAGTCCCCTCTTGTAGTAGAGCTGGTGGTTTGTGTCACGAACAGCAATGATGGGACACTTCAGAAAATAGGCTGTATAAACATACAGCTCACTTTAGTGTGGGGCACTGGCTCTGGGTCTGCTTTGCTCAGGATGCCAGCTGCCGTCTTATCAGTATCCCCGTGGAGAGGCTCAGGTGTCAAAGAAACTGGACCTTTGGGCTAAGTGCTGAGGAGGAGCAGAGGCCTGCCTACAGGAGTGAGCACGGCCACATATTTGCCCACCTAGATGACCTTTGTCTCCTAAGCTGTTCAACCCGGACCACCCGAAGAAGCTGTTCCCGGACTCTCGGCCCCCCTGATGTGGTGCTTGATATGAAATGTGTGTTGTTTTGAGCCACTAAGTTTGGGGGGATGTGTGTGTGTGTGTGTGTGTGTGTGTGTGTGTGCGCGCACATGCAACAAATCTGCTTCTTGACATCTCCTCTCAGCATGGTGGGCTTCACCACATATGGGAACCTGGGGGTCAAGGCTCTGCCTGGGAGAAGGAAGAAGCCATCTGGAGGTTGACCATCAACGTGCTTGGTAAACCTGGGTCAGACAGCAGCAGGGCAGGCGCCAGTGTCCAGCGTCCATCCTTGTTAGCCTCGCTGCATTTAGGATTATGTCTGCTCAAGGTGAGAGGCGCCCAGTTCACAGCCCCAGGCCGGTGTGTTCATTCACACTCTCAGAGTTCCTAACATGGCTACAGCACCAGCTCCAAGAGGGGTACAGAGACAGGGGAATTGCTGGGGCTTGCCAGCTCCTGGCCTAGCCAATATGAGGAACTCTAGATTCAGGGAGAGAGAACTTGCCCTTAAAAAATATAGAGGAGGGGACTTCTCTATAAAAAAAAAAAACAAAAAAACCCTCTTCTGATTTGTGAGTATATGTACGGGCATGTACAATGTGCATACACACATGCACGGACCGACGGACGGTCGGACACACATAAAGAATAAATCAATACATTGAAAAAGGAGAATTTGCCATTGCTCAATTTAAACATTTTCCCTGCCGTTGAGTCCCATTTCTTCCTCTCTGGAAGTCATAGCGAAGTGTCTTTTCATCAACAGCAGCTGGTTTTACTTTTACCATTCAACTGCTGCTCATTCTCAGACAGGGTTGAAGAAGACACCAATAGACCCTTCGATAACCTTCTCCCCAACATAATACTTATTGATAGAACCCTTCTTATATACATGATTTAAATATATTTTTGTCACTAGAGTCACAGGACTAGCCTTTATGCAAATATCCCCACAAACGTCCAATTGGTAAAAGGCCTTCATTGTGAACTGAGTTCAAAAACCCAGATTCAGTGTCATTAAAAAACTAACTTTATTTTTTTTTTTTCAAATCAAAATTCAAGTCAGCATGTTAGTCCAGTTGCTAAGATATGTATGGATGTGGCTGATGGCCAAACGATTCAAAATAACACTTGGTCAGAAATAAGCGCGATAATAGCACGGAGTGTGAGCCACTCACTCCTCCCGGCATCTGCTGACCAGAGAACTCAGAAAGACAGGAGTGGCATTCTCTCTTCAAGCAGCGCGACAAAGCTGGGGACAGCCAAAGGAAGGAGACCTGGGTAGGCTTCGATGAGTGACTTTCTGTCTTCCCTTTCATTGCTAAGCAAGGTAATACTCCAGAAATTCAAACGAGGAGGATGACAATGAAACACACCAGTGCTGCTGGGTCCATACGGCCACGCCTGTCGGTCCTGCCCTAAAAGCAGCCACCTCCAGCGGCTCCCCTGGTTTACCTGCAGCTAGACAAGCAGTATGCACACTGTCCTCCGATGATCAGTTTGGTCTTAGAAGCCCGGCTGTCTTAGGATCACTACTGCTGTGATGAAACACCATGACCTAAAGCAAGCTGTGGAGGAAAGGATTTATTCGGCTTACACTTACACATCATAGTCCGTCACTGAAGGAAGTCAGGACAGGATCTCTCACAGGGCAGGAACCTGGAGGCAGGAGCTGATACAGAGGCCATGGAGAGGTGCTGCTTACTGACTTGCTCCCCATGGCTTGCTCAGCCTGCTTTTTTGTAGAACCCAGGACCACCAGCCCAGGGATGGCACCACCCACCATGGGCTGGGCCCTCCCCCATCAATCACTAATTAAGAAAATGCTCTACAGGCTTGCCCGCAGCTTGATTTTGTGGAGGTATTTTCTCAACTGAGGCTCCCTCCTCTCTGATGACTCTAGCTTGTGTCAAGTTAGCATAAAACTATCCAGCACACCTGTATTTACTTCCTACCACAGCAGAAGACCAAGAGCTCCCCAACATCACACACACACACACACACACACACACACACACACACACACACAACTTCCCTCTTGTTCATCTGCCCAAGCAGAGTTATAACTGCACCAACCGTATTTACACCATTTCAACTGTACCAGACCAAGAAGAAAAGCAAGTACTCGTCTCTTCTTGCAGGGACTTTCAGTTTTTCTAAAGCTGATTTTCATATTTTCTGTCTTTCTTGTAAATTTATCTCCAAATTTCTCAGCGTATCTGGCCCCCTCCCCCTCCTTCTCCACTTAGAATAGTGACCCATCTTCGTTATTTTACATTTCGCTGTGACTTTGACCATCTACCTGTCCCTTTTTCTGCTTTCCATAAACTCAAGCACAGCAGTTCCCCTTTCCCCGTGAGCCTTCCCGCCTCAGCCCAGGTGCAGGATGTAGAAGGGGGGATTTGCTACTACTCAATTCTACTCAATTCTCTCATCTGGGAGATCTGGATTCCTAGACGAAATATCTAGCTTTTTCTTGGTTTACTGTCTTATTTCGCTGGAGTATATTCTTCAATAGTTTCCAGAAAGGTCCATATCTTCCCCGTGCCCCCTTTCCCTTGGGGGTCAGTAGCCAGGTCAAGATGCAGGGAGATGCATAAGCTCAGGCTACCATCCTTTGGGGACACATAATAATAACTTGTACTCATATTTGCCAAATTAAATGTGTTATACTCCGAGGGGCCGTGGGTGGCGCTGTTCCTTTGCAATTGATTTAGGCAAGAACAGCAGAGGTTTTTCTTCTAATGTGTCAGTGGTGGACACGCTTTATGGAAAGTGTCAGAAGTCACTTGGGGGGAAGACCCTGCTAAGCTGAGCCTTCAGCTGGAGGATCTGGTGACAGGGAACTAGAGTGAAGATCTTCCTGCCCAGCACAAATGCCCAGCTGTCAGTCACCCCTAAGAGCATGAGACATGGTTTACTCTGAAGCCAAATATCAGTGTTCACGACCCAGGAACACAGATTTGGGTCCCTTCAAATACCTCGTCCCAATGTGGTAACAGCTTCATGACTTTTTTTTTATAGTCACAGAACCCAGAAAGTCATCAGTCAAGGCACTTCAAATACCCTGGTGGAGTCAGGGAGGCACGTCACAGCGAGGCAGGGGAACCTCTGCTCAGACGCTATCAGGTGACTGTGCTGGTGAGGGGAGCTGAGCGTCTGTCTGTGCATTCCGAAAGTACTTACCTAATGGTCATAAGGATGTCAGGGCTCACACCAAGACAGCCATGAATGGCTAAAGATAGCCCGAGATAATTTGTCTCTGGACCTGCAACATTCCAGACCCCCCCTCCACCCCACTCTCCCCCTTCACTCCAACCCAACCCCACCCCACCCCACTCCCCCATCCCATCCCTGCCCCAGCCCACCCCCAGCTCACCCTACCCCCACCAGGGGAGTTCTAGTCAGTCTATCAGCCTTTTAGAGTGTTTCTTATCTCTTGGAACTTCAGTTCTTATCTGGAATGGAAGTAATTCTAGATTTGCCAGATGGTGTGAACTTGTGGATGAGTCCCCAGTTCTCTCTCTCTCTCTCTCTCTCTCTCTCTCTCTCTCTCTCCCTCTGTGTGTGTGTGTGTGTGTGGTGTGTGTGTGTCTTTCTCTCACACACGCATACAGCACCAGTAATAGGCAAAAGATTTTACAGTGAGTTGGCTGTAACTGGGGTTCTGTTCCACGATTTGTACCCCTGACCTCTTGAACCTCTGATCTGTTCTCGTCCTAGTACACATCACACTGTTTATGTCACTGAGGTTTATGTCATTTGTTTAGTTTTTTGTTTTGTTTGTTTGTTGTTTTTCAGGCAAGGTCTTACTCTGTTAGCCCAGGCTGGTCTCAACATGATGAGCTACGTAAAGACCTGTAGGTAGACTGAGTCCAAGGCCAGGGTGGCCTCAGGTCCCAAGCCCTGGCTACTGAGGGTCAGAGAAGAGAAAGGCAGAGGGAGATGGGGAGGCCTGGCACTGGGCATTGACACTGCTCAGCGGAAGGACTGGACCCACCCAGCTCACGCCCACTCCTTGCTAGGGCCCAGAAGCTCATCGGCCTCTGAGGAGAGTCCCATTGAGCTGAGAAGTCAGCTGGGTGCCTTGGGGGCTGCTGGTTGCCGCTCTTCACTGTTATGGAGCTTAGCCTCCCTGACTTTTGGTCTTTTCATTTGCAAAGCAGGAAGTCACAATATTGACATGTGTTTATTTATTTGTTTCTGATTATTTGTTTGATTTGGCAAGTTGGTCTTAAATAGTCTTTTATTGCATTTATTGATTACACATAATAATGGGTTTCATGATGTCATTGTCCTTTGGGTGTATGTAAGGTATTTTGACTATATTCAACCCACCCGATTACCCTTTCTTGTCTCCTCCACTCCCACTGACACTTCTCTTTCCAGTGCATCTCCTTCTCCTTCCATGCCGGCCGACCAAAATGAGGGGCATTTAAACAAGCCAGAGGGAAACGGAGTGTGGGTGGAGAAAGCTGCTCCCAGAAGCCATGGTATTGATCTACACAGTCAGTAAGGAACGCAGCTAATCCATGTCAACTGCAGATAGCTGTGTCTGGCTTTGTGGCAAGGACCAGGGTCAACAGGCAGACGTTCACACAAAGCTGAAGTGGCCCTTGACTGTCTCAAGCCACCGTCTGTCCGCTGTGACTGGGAGAGGGGCCTCCGTTGTGTTTCCTCGTTACTTTCTTAGGAGACAGCCATCATTGTTATTAAAAACTCAAAAGCTGCACACCTCAAAATAGATGCATTCTGCTTATCTATTAATATTTATTAATCATTATAATATTCCATCACAGAGTAGAGTGGCATTTAGGATTGTGAACTAACACGTGGACACACAGGAGCACACGCGTTGGCAAGCAGGGTAACTGGAGTGAAGGTCAGATGAATATAAGATGAATATACTATAAGATGAATATAACACGCACAAGCTGCAATGTAGTAGTCTGCTTCGTGAAGAACATCAGGACAAGAGACATCAACAAGGAGCCAATAAGTTTGTAAACAAAAATGAAAGGTTCCAAAATAATTAGTCACAAAGATGTTTGATTTGAAAGATATTGAGATTCTTGTCATCAACAAATATAATTCACATGGCAATAGGGTTTTGAGCCTTTCCTTTCTAAAGTGGGTCTTTGAGAGTCTCAAACTCTGTTTCAAAGCAAGTAGGCAGAGTCCATGATGATGCCACACAAGTTAGATGTGAGAGGGGAACGGTCCGTCCCCGGTAAGGGACAGTAGAACATGCATGGGAGCAAGGGGCACTATGTGACCTCAGGGCCTGCACCCAGCCTCGGGCTCTACCATTTAGAACCTGTGTGACTCACTATTTCTGTCTGTTTCTCCTTTGTGAATTGAGAGTAAAGGAGACATTTGTGTGAGGCTGCCATGACAATTAAATGCTTCCACATAAAGCACTGAATTGGGGGTCAGGTGAATGTAACCCACAGCTGGTCCAAACCACCGAAAATGCAACTCAACGTGGCTGTACCACATATGAAGACAGCGGCCCGCTGGATCTAGGCGAGGTCCCACAGACTGCAGAATGTGTGTTAGGAAGGAGACATTGCTGCCATCAACACTGTTCACTGTAGGATACTTTGTAATGTCACGTGAGCCAGAATGTGGGGGGAAAGGGCATCTCAGATTTAAAGGAATCCAGACACAAAACACCTGGAAAGTGGTCCGAGAAGTTAGATGGCAGAGGGTTTGTTTAAAAACGACAGTGCTGCCAGCCTGACCACTGGCTCCTAAGGGTGGGTGTGTCTGGTAACGGCAAGGGTCTGGAGGGGCCGTGACGCTTCCTTTGTTCCACGCTCCGCCTTCCTTGAATCTCTCTGCCCTGCTCCCACCTCTCAAAGGCAGAGAAAGAACTGGCTGATTGAAAACCGCCTACAACTTCTGTCAGAGGTCAGGATTTCGGTGAACTTCCCCACCAGGATAAAAACTGTACCAAAGGGAAATTTAAAAGATCTCAACATGAAGAATTAACTCCTGTTACGTTAATACCAGACGACACCATCTTCAATCAGCTAGGGATAATACACGTCATATCTATGTGCTCACCTCACTGTGACCTTCTTCCAGGGCAGAGAACCACACACAACTTCCCAGCCTGCCTTGCAGCTAGCTCAGCAGGAGCCCATGACTTGAGAAGCCAGTGTGCACGGAAATACCCTTCCTCACACTGCAGTCTGGACAGTCCACCCTTCACTGTTGATCTCGCCTCTCTCGACCACATTATTGATCAAATACACAAGGCGGGCCAGAGCGCTCTGCTGCCTTGAGGAGGCGGAACCACAAGATAATGGGGCGTGCCTGTAGGTGAACTGAGGTAACACCGAACTACTGTTCATGTTGGTAAGCCCCTACTGCTGATGGCACCACATATTTAAGTCACAGAACGTGATGAAATCAAGCTGGTACAGACTTGGAAGCTTCATCCGTACTGGCTAGTTTTCCTTTGCAAGCTCCAGCAATGACTGGTCTCAGACGTACTCACTGGTCCAATGGTGGCATGGCATCATGGAAAGTATCCAACCACTTTCTGATGGGATTGAAGGCCAGTCCCACAAGATGAAACCTACTCCTGGTACCAATAACCTGGGCCAATAACCTGTGGCTAGAGAGGTCAGAGGTCTAGGGGAGAACCTACTACTATGATGCTGCTAGATGGACATAGAATTAAACCAATTCCTAATGACTTTTCATCATATCCATAAATCGGTGTCTCTCTCAACCCTTATCTGAGCTTTCATTTGCAGTGGATGGTGATTAGCACAGAGACCCGCAGTTGACCGCGACACACAGAATAAGAGACTGCAGAATGCTCAGCCCTAAAGGGAACACACACACACACACACACACACACATACATACACACACACTGCACCTGCTTCCCAGGGTTCAGGGATCATCGCAGAGGAGTGTGAGAGGCCGAGCTGGTGGATGACTACAAATGAACATCTTCTGGGCAGTTGCACATATGAACTCAGTGGTTTTGATGATCGTCTATTTAAAACCCATGTAAGCCCAAGCCAGACCAAATCCCAGCATGGAGCAGGGGGTTGGGCACACAATCCCACACCGAGCATTGGAGCAACTGACAGTTGTTAGCTGCTGGGAAACAAAGGGCCACTTTTCCCTGAGAGTTTAGTTCCTGGTAAGCCAACCACATTCCAGTAGAAGACCACATAGCCAAGATTATTTTGGGTAGCACAAACTGGTCTTTAAGGTTTAAAAGAAGAAAAAAAAAGGACAAAATATAGAGTTGATAGGGAAGGGGAAGTAGCTGTAAGAATGGGTGGGGTGTGGATATGATCAAAACACACTGTACGGTACTCAAAATTCTCAAGTTTAAAAGCATTCAGTTAGTAAGACCGGGGAATTGCTATTAAGAAAGATTTGTCTGCATCAACAAATAAAATGCATCATCACACATTCCTATAAAAATATTCAATATGGAATCCTAACACAGCAGTCAACATGGTATGAGATGGGGAGTGACAGATGGCTGAGGGTGGTCACTGAGAGGAAGGTGGAAGCTCTGACCTGGCTAAGGCAAGCTGGGCACCATGGTGGTCCTGATGTGGAACAGTATCACTGGAGTTAGAAACCTGAATTGGGGCTGCACTGCAGCTAAGTTACACTTGAATACCATTTTCAAGATTCTAATGTGAAATACAGGATTAACAGTTTTGTCTGCCTCTAGAATTCTATTGATGTATGAGATGAGCATCTCTACTACACCAAGGGCTTAAAGAGCACAAGAGGGTTTTTAAAACATGTGCAGAATACATTGCCTTGCCCTTTAAAAGGATGTGGTTTGTCATGGTGGGCTGCGGGTATCCACCTCGGGAATTTTGAATCAAGCATGGTATCATATCTTGAAAGATTGCTGGAATCATAAGCAGAGAAGCTTACGAAGGCCAGACAGGTGTAAAAATGGAAGGGCCGCCCATGAGGAACTGTGGTGAGGGTGTAGGGTGGCAGGGCATGATCATGTAGGACTTGAGCAGACTCTGCCAGTTTTACCAACCTAGTTTAGATCTGCCTTATTCACTCACAGAAATTTCTGTCCGCTGCCCTGGGCTACCCGCAATCAGGTTCATCTAAAAGGCTGGGCAGAAGTTTCCTCTCCTGCTACTGTGTTAACAAAGTCTTGTGGTGAAACAGGATGAGTGTAATGCAACCTCTAAGGAAACAGACAAAAAAGAAGAAGAAAAGAAAAGAAAAAAGGCTGAAAAGAACATAGGCAAAACATGGAGAAAACACAGAATCCGAAAAAAAAAAAAGATCTCTTTCAAAATAGTTTAATTCACATCAAGTAAAAATAGCATGCCTTCTAAAAGTTCTAAGAAACACAACTTGCAAGTGTCAAAACTGTGACAATTTTGAAAATATCTAATGTTTTATTAGTTACCTGACCAAGAACGTGCTACAGGACATAAGAGGAGAGACTAGATTATTTACATATTGTTTCTATACATTGGGTTTTTAACCTAAAATCTCATAAAAGTAATACTTCATTAAAGACTATCTTAAATCCTACAGTTACGGAGAACAGAGAAATCTGGGTGACACATTCTTCTCTGGCCGAAGGCATGGCAGGGGCTACAGTGGTGGCTGTGTCTTCTTCACCCCCTGATACGTGGTGAGGAAGCCAGATGGGGAAATTAACCGAGCTGCCAGGAGAATGAGAAAGGAGCGTTGCTTGGTCTATAGGCAGAATACTAAGGTTCTAAGCCCTTGTTGCCTTGAAAGAGAAGGAGGTAAATATGTGTAAATATGATAAAATTAGAAAGTGGTCATGAATAATCAAGAGCTTAATAATCTCAGATAACTTCTTACTAGGAATAAGGACACACATTATGTTGTGAGAGTATGATTTCACTCATTCATGTCTCAATGGTTTAGTAATTCACTTTGATATGCCAGTCCATGCTTTGCTAGATCGCAATAAATGACTCCTAATACAAATCTGTGGTGATATATTTTCCTGAAGGTCAGAGGACAGAACAAGCCACTAGATTAAACATAGAGGCCAGGCAGTGGTAGCACACACCTTTAATCCTAGCACTCAGGAGGCAGAGATCTGTCTGGATCTCTGTGAGTTCAAAGCCACCCTGGACTATGAGATTGACTCAGTCTAGGAGAGAAACAGAGCCAGGCAGTGGTGGCACACACCTTTAATCCCAGTACTGGGAAGCACACATGCCTTTAATCCCAGGAAGTGATATGGTGGGCAGAGAAAGGTATATAAGGCGTGAAGAGACAGGAACTAAAGGCTTTACAACAGAAGCGTCCCTTCCAGCTAGAAGCTTTTTCAGGCTGAAGCCTTTCAGGTGAGGATTTCAGTCAGAGGATTCCTGGAGTTGGTGAGGCAAGATGTAGCAGTGGCTTGTTCCTTTGTCTCTCTGATCTTTCTGCATTTACCCCAACTATCTGGTTCTGGGTTTTTTATTAAAAGACCATTTAGGAATTCGTGTTACACACATCCTTGGAATAAATAACACTACAAAGGGCACCTTTAGCTGCAGAGTAAATCTGGGGAGCAGTCTCTGTTAGTGAATGACCAGAGGCCACCCCCGCACTGGCAGATTCAGAATACTTTGTGTTTTGAAACAGTAACACTGCCTGTGTTAAAACATTTCATAATGCTTTGTGTTTGTGTTGTTTTTTTACTAATTTACATTGGTTTTCACTTCAGTTCGGATTCCAGACTTTTCAAGAGCCATCCATCCCACCCGTGTTTCTGGGAACACAGACGCCCTTCATTAGTGGTACTTCACCGTTAGCAACACGCACCAGTAGATGCCATACTTCAGATTCCAAGTGGTGGTCCTTTCGGGGGCTGGTGACAGTATGCCCAGCAGCACCGTCATCGTGGGGGAACCCCTGGCATTCTGATGGGAATACCAGGGTGGAATCCTATCCCGAGTCAAGAAACACAGGAGACACCCTTCCTTCTTCAACAATGTCTCTGTTATAAACTCATTCATTTCCAAAACGCTTCCCTCTCCTGGGAGACCTGAACAGTGCTCACCCATCCCCCAGTCACTGAGGCCCCTCTCAGAAGGGGTTTCAGCTCCGCTTTCCAGAACACCCCTGGGAAACCTTCCACCTGCCTTGGCCAACAGCCAGAGGACCTTCAAGCCAGGGCTGTGGTTTGCTACCTTTTTTTTTTTTTTCCAATCACAGTTACATCATTCCCTCCTTCCTTTTCCTCCCTCCAAACTCTCCCATCCATCCCCTTTCTCTCTTTCAAACTCATGGTCTCTATTTTTCATTAACTATTATTATATATATATATATATATATATATATATATATATATATGCATTTCTAAATGCACAGATAAAACTTGCTTGGTCTGTATGGTACTTGTATTTGTCTTCAGGGCTATTTGGTACTGGATGAACCATTGACGCTCTCTTCCCTGGTTAAGACTGCTTCTCCCACTCCCAACACTTAGTTGCCTGTGGTTCTTTGTGTGGGGTGGAGGCCTGATGATCTCCCCCACCCCCAAATCCACTTTGGCATGTCTAATGTAAAGACATTAGACATTGTTCAGCTCATGCTGAGGCAGTCGTCACGTTAGCGAGACTTCACGGGCGTAGCACGACAGTTCTAGGAGACACGGTCTCACAGCAAGCAAGGTTTGCTAATCACTCCTTTAAAAACTCTTCGACCGTGCGGGTCGACAGGGGTTAACTCCTGGCAACTGTTCCCGACGCGCCTCACTTGGAGCGCTAGTGTGTTACATACCTCAGTTTAAACTGGATCTTCTCAACCGCTGTCTATCTAGCACAGGGACGGCATTTTCTCCCTAGGCAGGAAAGGGTTTGATAGTACGTAAGACTTGAAAGCGGCTTTCTACCTCGTTAGTCTCAACCAGGGATTCTCAACCTTTGCTAAGCAACGAGCCAATCAGACACTGTCCACAGCCGGCTCGCTGCTATCCAAGCTAGGTGTCTCCTTTTCAGTTCACTTGTGTTAACTTCCGCCTACGCTTCAGCGTGAGCAGGGAAGCACACTCTTTTTTGGTGGCTCACCTGCCCCAGGCAGGAGGATGTCCTCATTTGCTTTTCTCTCCCGCTGTGTCTGCGGAGCCCAGGAAAGATGGGTGGGATAAAGCAGGCTGGGGCTGATAGTACATATTTGCCAAAACTGTTACTTTTCTCGAACCCTCCTACCTAATCCTTCAAGGTCATTCACCCGTTAATTAAAGGGGGGCCTCTGTTCTCTTTTCCTGGTAAGTACAGCAATCTGTTCAGGAGTTAGCCAGGAATTCATGGATTTTTTTTTTTTTTAATCAGGGATATTTCTAAAGAGGCTGAGAATTCCTGGTGTAACCAAAAATTATGTGGTCTTAGAACCTTTTAAATTTAGTACCTTAGCCAAACCAAAAGAAAAAAATACGTAATTTCATTCAAAAGTTTATAATTATTAGTAAGAAAAAAATTAGTCATAAATTATTCTACTGTAACACTAGAACATGCGAATGAGCTTGAATTCTCAGGATGAGGATTTAAGCAAATACAACTCTAAAATTACTTGGTTAGGCAACTACAATTATTCTGACTATATTTAAAACCATATAAAATAACACAGGAAAACAAGTTCTCTTATTATTGAAAATAACGCTTCCGGTGGTATTGCTAATTTCCTGAGATAGGGTCTCACATAGCCCAGGCTGGTCTCTACGTAGTTGAGGCTGGCCTTGAACACCTGACTCTCCCGCTTGTCTCCTGCGCACTGGGATGATAGGCACGGGTCACCATGCTCAGCAAAAGTTTGAAGTTCACAGTGTAGGATTCCTGATCCTTAACCATCCAGCCCTGGGGAAGCTGACTCAATTGGAAAATACCAGGAGTGCCTGACATGGTGGCCCACGCCTTTAATCCCAGCACTCAGGAGACAGAGGCAGATGGATCTCTGAGTTCGAGGCCAGCCTGGTCTACAGAGCAGGTTCCAGGACAGCCAGGACTACAGATACTCTCAGAAGTAAATCTCCAGAAGGCCACAGTGAGTGTTAGGATGCTACATCAGCACACTCTCTATGGCTGAAGGTGGAGCTAATGTGGCTCATGCCACCTAAGACTGAGTAACAGAATCTAAGATGTGGGCAGGGCTCGAGGCTCCTTTTCTATTATTTCATCCAGCTCAATGCAGAGTTTTGCCTGTGTGTGAATCAGACTAAGCTATGCATTATAAATAGACACAGACACACACTGACATGCAGACTCAGAGGGATAACAGTGACTCAGGACCCATCTGGCCCATCAATTTCTGTGCCAGTAGAGAAAGGACGTTTGTCCAGAATGTTCACGTAATAAACTGATGTTCTGCAGGGATCTGGATCGTCTGCCTCCAGCTACAGAAATGGACTACCCAGCTACGGTGCCATGTGCTCTGGGGTGCCAAGGCTTCAAGAAAGCACTGGTTAGGCACTGGGACTTCAGAGCCGACCTCCCTCAGAAGGACAACAAGGCTGTCTGGACCATTCTGTCAACTTCACGACCTGTAAATCTCCAAACTCCAGTCAGAGGACAAAACAGACACACAGACCATGTTTTAATTTTTAATCAGAATGTGAATTGTCATTGCTACAGTGAATAAAACTCCGTGAGTCAGGATGGCATGCAATTCTTTATTGCTCCTAGTCTACGTGTGCACTTGGCACTCCAGGAATAACTTCACAGACAGTGTGAATCAAGGCCTCCCGGGACTGGGAGCTATAGCCACTCACTTGGAAAGAAACCAAACTACTTCTGAAGTACCAATTACATGATATTGCAAACTAATAAACACTATAAGTAGTCAAATGCATAATGTCAGTAACATCGTGCTGTTTTTAATGCTTAAAATACCTGTTAAGGAACATGCAACATATGCACTCCATGAAAATGCTCAATGACACTCCAACAGCCAGGCACTGAGGCACGGGGCAGCTACCAGCACAGTGTCAAGTAAACAACACAGGTCCAGTCCGTGGTGACATCTCAACAAACACCAAGCCTGCGACCTCACCGTCTACCAGCCTAACCTGTGCTCAGGACGTACTGCTAGGACTGACTACATAAACAAGCCCTGCTCAAATGACAAACAGTTTTGATACATGATGATGACAGGCACACTTCTAGCCTACATGATACTTCAATGTCTGTGATCATTCTAGCTTGGCTGAGAATAATGTGGAGTGCAGCATCAGGGTCACACCGGCTCTGGCTCTGGGTTCCTGCTATGTCGTATGCTTCTAAGCTCCTTTTTAAAACCACCCCGCAGTTTAAATCATCTCCCCCAGCATTGAAATGCTCGTTTAGGAACAGCTACATGGAACACACTGCTGTGTCACAGACGGCAGTGACTGAATCAAATATTTGCTTGTAGCTGGTCTAGGGACACCGTCACTAACTCTTCTAATGGAACAATTCCCTGACACATTCATTCTCCAGGGAAGGACTCATGTTTAGGGCTGGGGTGTAGCTCAGCCATCCTTTACCTAGCATTGGTGAGGTCCTGCGTTTAATCACCAGAACCACTGAAAAAAAAAATTGTATTTTTTTCTTAGCCACGAGCTAAGCTAGGTTAGATGCATAATTTAGGAGTCGCAGAACTGCCCAAGATGGTTTTGAGGGCACAGGTGTCAGAGGCAGAGGCCTGGTCTGGAGAGAGCATCCCAGGAATATACTGCCCTCCTCCAGCTCCTCTACTAACGACTCACCATGGCCCAGGCACACTGCTTTGGGTTCCGCTGACTCACTTTCTTATCAGCTTTTATCATCCTTTTCAGTATGTATTTTCTACTTAAATTCTAAGAGCTCTTTAAAAAGCAATGAGTCTTATATAGTACCCTGGCTATCCACTTGCTAGGCATTCACTTTAGTCTCTGGTCTCTACTCTAAAACCTATAAATCTGTACCAAGATTAAACTCTAACAGTAAAATTGGTTTCTGCTTCATCTAGCACTGTAGCTTCCCTCAAATGTTTCATGAATATTTTATAAAGGAGATCTCTAGGTTTTTTTCCTTGTGATTTAAGCCCTTCAGCTTTAAATACACTTCTGACCTATTTTTATATTCAGCCTGTTTCTCCTCAATCTGTGCAGTTGTGTGCCAGGGAAGGGCATCATGGTGGTGGTGAGACTTTAAATTGCCCATGATGCAGGTGATAATGGAGATGACTGGCGGCCATCCTGTCTCAGGCTTCCCTCTGCTGTACAGAGGGCGTGTGCTTCCCCACGTGCCTGAGCACCTATCAGTTATCTGGGATGCAGGGACATGATGGAGAATGGTGACAATCAATTTAAAGTTCATGACAGTCTCGTCCTTAGGTTGGGACAACGCTACTTCACTCCTCTTTTCCTCAGAGAATGCTTTCTCTCTCTTCTCCAAAGCCTGTGCTATCCGAGGAGGCTGCATGCAGCTCAGCCGCATCTTTCGAGAGCCTTGTGTAACTGGAACGCTGGCTTCGCTTGTGCGACATGCTCTTCAGATTTTCATTCTGAACAGCAGTTGGGTTGGGACTGGGCCCAGGCCTCAGGATGACCTGAGAAGTCTCCCTGCCTCCCTCCCTCTCATCAAAGTTTTGGTTGGCTCGGTTAGCAGGCGCACTGTTGTTGTTGAGAGTCACGGTACTGGGTGTTCGGTTCAGATTGTAGGCCTTCTGGCAGGCGGGCCAGCTTTCTTCAGGGCTGCTAGCAAGCAGGCTGCACTCGGAAGGGCTTTTCTTGTCTTCCGAGCAAATGGACATCCGAGCTATAATTGGATCTTGCAGGCCACTCAGACTGTGTGGCATCCCACGCTTCCCACTGTGGCCGTCGTCTTCAAGCTCTATGAGATTTGCCTTTTCCAGCTGGGGGTCGTCTGCCGCTTCGTTGTGAAGAGAGTGGTTGGGAGAGCTCTCGTTGGACCTCACTCCCGAATCGGAGGAATCTTTTTTGTCTAGGAGAGCATCCGACAAATACTCTTTTGCTTTAATGAATGTTCGGATCGGCTCAGCACTGTGCTCTGGAGACTTGGACACTCTCTCTGCTTTGCCTTCAGCTTTTTTATCCTTGTCATCTTTGAGCAGTGGAGTATTATCTGACTCTTCTGGACCAGATTCGTCTTCGTCACTGGGCAGTTTCTGGTAGCGCAGACCACCTCCCTTAAGCTTCAAGTCTGTCTGGAAGAGACTGGGCCGCTCTGAGGATTTCTTGCCTGGGAGCAACTTACTACCTGACTGGTCCGATTTTTCATCTTCTTCAGTAATGGGGTCCAGGGGTGAGGCATCACTGGTGGACACCCCTGAGGAGGAGTAATCTATGACATCCCCCCTCTTCATTAGGAATGACTTCCGCCCATCCTCCTGCTTCAGCTCACCCTCCTTCCCCCTCTCCTGCTCTAGAGTAGAATGGATGGAGCCCCCTGAAGAACTCTGACCTATGTAGTATGTGCTGTGTGGAGAAGATCTGCCACTTATTGTTGACGACCCTGTGCCCCCTTCTAACTGGGACATCTGAGCAATGTACTCTCTATAGGCATCTCTATATTCGGCCTGCACCTTATCAGTAAGCTTTGAAATTTCAATACTGGAATCCTGGGAATTGAGACTCGAGAGACTTGGGGTTCTGCGAGTTTGTGACTGTGAAGACAGAAAAAAAAATTTAAGAATTCAAATAAGAAGGGGAAAAGACATAATAAACATCAGCTTAGGAAACACAAATGCACACTAATAATTAAAAAGTTGTCAAAATACCAGGGCCTTAGAAAAATTCGACCTAACAGTTTAACCAAAGATATGCATTTATGAATAATTCTGTTATTAGCTTATAAATTTTAGCAACATTAATTTACTGTTTATATTTAAAAGAACTATTTCAGGTTGTACAAGTCATCTGAACAACTGCTTTTAGTAATTTCAAGTTTTTATTTTATTTACGGTAAAAGCACCTCCACTGAGAAAGAATTCCTCTTAGAAGAGATAAAGAAGAAATAAAGAAGATCTCAAAAACAAAATACTCAACTCTTCAAGGTCTGATAAAAGAAATCATCTCAGATATATGACAGGAAGTTCCTGTCAAATCTAATTCAGAGGGAAAAAATATTCTTAAAATGGAACAAAAAAGGTGATAACAAGGTCTGTGGTGAGCAGAGGCGGAAGCTGTGGGTCAGCTGGGCAGGAAAGGCAGAGTGGGATACTTTTAAGTTTAGTTTCTAATACTGAGTTTCAAGGTCCCAGCTGTTTTAGATCTGAGGAAAGCTAATAAATGAGCAATTAAAAGTACAGATTAGGAAAAAGAAGCAGGGAATGGAGGAGATAGCATGGGGGAGCTTGGGAATGGACCACAGGAAGGGCTAGAACAAAGACACAGGGGCAAACTGCCTTTCCTTTGGAAGGAGGTAGCCCCACAGGATGCCACGGGACCGGAAGAATGGTGCCTCCCTCTACCCACTACGACAACTGTTCTCAAGTGCTGCGTGCACCCCTGTGCAGGGCACCCACGGGTCTGAGCTGCATGCTGCAGGACACGATGGTGCTCTGTGTCTTTTCTCCTTCATTCCCACAGGAGTGCCCCGTGCAGTTCAAGAGCTACAAGTGTGTGTGTTGTCCCAGGAGATGTGATGCAGTAGTACCTGGGGCCCAGTCGTCTTCTATGAAGCCAGGCATTAAAGAGATGTGCAAAACATTCCCATTCTCGCTGGACTTTTGTTTGAAAAAGAAAACAGAAAAAGCCAGGCAGCGGTGGCGCATGCCTTTAATCCCAGCACTCGGGAGGCAGAGGCAGGCGGATCTCTGTGAGTTCCAGGCCAGCCTGGTCTACAGAGCGAGTTCCAGGACAGGCTCTAAAAAAAGCTACACAGAGAAACCCTGTCTCGGAAGAAAAAAAGAAGAAGGAGGAGGAGGAGGAGGAGGAGGAGGAGGAGAAGAAGAAGAAGAAGAAGAAGAAGAAGAAGAAGAAGAAGAAGAAGAAGAAGAAGAAGAAGAAAACAGTAATCTTTTGTAAAAGTGTTATTTATGGTAACCTGTAATTACTTAAAAAGTATTTAGAAACATTTTCAGTTTCTATTTAACTATTTATAGTAATTTATATATGCAAAAGTTTTCTAGGTACTGATAATATTTACTACTGTGTGTGTGTGTGTGTGTGTGTGTGTGTGTGTGCGCGCGCGTGCGCGCACAGCTCTGGGGATGTGTGTGGGGGTGAGAGGACAACGATGGGGAGGTGGGACCCCATCACATGGGTCCCAGGGGTCAAACTCAGGTCATCAGGATGAGGCAAGCATCTTCACCTGCTGAGCCATCTGGCCAGCCGCAGGTCCTGAACTTCTAAGAGAGCAAAGGCTAAGAACAAGGAGGTGTGGAACTACTGTGCTAACAGGGAGACAGGCAGAGGCCTCAGCAGTGGGGCGAGAAGGGCAGCTTCTCCGAAAGCTGGGAAGGACAGGAAGTGCTTCTGTCAGAAGAGAGACCAAGGGTGGACTTGGCTCATTGTAAAGTAATTCTGTGCTAGTCAGTGTTCAGTAATAAAGCAGTAAAAACCTCAGCTCCTCCACCTCATGTGGGCTGCATGGAGAACAATAAAGACACTGTCACCACCAAACGAAAGCACTCACAGGAAGCCCTGCCCGCACTGCTCTGCACAGCTTCCCGCTCCTGACTTGGCTCTCCCGCTGTCTCCTATGCCCGCTCTGGCTCGCCCGGCTCATTTTCTTCTTATTCCTCCTTATCCTTGGCACATGACTCACGGGCACTCCTGCTCCCGATGCCTGCACCTGTCTAAGAACTACCCACAGAGAACATGTGTGTGGAACCCACACGGTGGTGCAGGCCTGTGGTCCTCAAAACGCTGGGGCAGGAGAATGACTTGAGCCCAGGGGCTGAAGCCCAGCCTGAGCACCGTGAGTGTTGTGGGAGCCCATTTTCAGGTTCCTCGTGGCTTTTCCCAGCAGGTCTGCATAGAGAGGATGATTGGACCACAGGCCTGAGTGCAGGTGTTTTGTAACTAGCAAGGGGGAGGTCTTCTGCTCCACCCCTTGGCATTGTTATAAACAGACCTTTAGAATAAAGTCCTGGGCCAGTGGATAAGGTTCCAGGCCCACCCGAGTCTATCCTGTGTTTTCTCTCTGTTTCTCTCCCCTCTATTTCTAACTAAGTCTCTTATTCCTCATTCCTCAAGATCCCTGGGGTAATAAGTGTGGGGGCTGGTCCCCCCCAGAGTGTGGTATGTAGTGTGTTCCTGTGTGCAAAGGGAAACCAGACCCAAGGTTTCAGCGGGTAGTGGGATGCTAGTTTCCCACACTGAGTCTCACAGGAAAACACTAAAGGAAAAGCAAATTTGCAGCCATCCTAATACAGCCCACCCCATTCTCACTCTCTGTAGCCCAGGCTGGCCTCAAGCTCACCGAGATCCCCCTGCCTCTTCCTCCTGAGGGCCACCACACCTGGCCCCCATCCACTCTTCCGCCACTGTTGTCAGTGACTGAGTTATCACCATTTTTGTCCATTTCTGAATGACCTCACTCCCCTGTGCTCTGCCAATCTTCCCCTTCAGTCGATAAGCCAGGTCCTTCAGATGTCCCTTCCTCTTGCCCAGCTGGGTTCTCCATCAGGACTCTCTGAACGAGCATTTCAATGTACCAGCATATTTGCATTTACTCTCCAAGTACATGAAAAATGACATAAATACCTGCCAACTCAGGTTACTGTGCCGTGGGGCTCCCTCCTCTAGGCCCAATGTGTTCAGCTCTTCAAAGCTGAAGTTCAGGGTGTAGGGAGTCTGGCTGGAGAGCTCTGTGTGAGGCAGTTCACTGTGAGAAGCACGGCGAGCAGATTCCCCATGAGGGACCGGGGCGCTGGAGTTTTCATTGAGAAAACGAGGGTCTTCAGGGACCACCTGGTTTTCCATACTTCTCATTTCCAAGACCTTAACAAAAGAGGAATATCATCTGCATTTTCAAACCACATTACAGAGGCTTCGGAGAGCTGAAGAAAAGCACTGTCAAGTTCTCACAACAGGGGCAAGAAAGCACACTCCCCACTATGACGGTCCAGGGAATTTCTTCCAAAATCTTACCTTAATCCTATTAATAATGTTCAGAGAAGCATCAGCATTTTAGTTTACAAATTTTAAAACTTAAGAAAACACAAAATTCAACTGGAGTGCATCAAAGGAAACCAGAGTCGGAGCAGAAAGCAACAAGATCTACCACAATAGGTCGCTGACCTCAGTCTAGAAACTACTCTTCTCCAAAGCCAGCAACAAGTGGGTGCGCAGAGCCAGTGAGTGTGAGATGGGGAAGGTTAGTTTTCAAGGGATTCTGGGTAAACTAATTTGACAAAACTCGTCAAGACAAGCCAGGGTGATCAGACCTGAGCTGGAAGTAGCTGAGGGACAACACAGAACCTGAGGAGCACCAAGGGTGACCTTATGTTGAAGGTAGGGCTCGTTCTAAAGGGGCTCACATGCACTGCTGCTAATACAGAGCAATGGACAAGGGCAGACAGTGAGGCTGAGACCTGCAGGGCTCAGAGCGCCCCGCCTGGAACTGGTCAAGGAGAAAGCATGGAAAACTGGTGAATCGCTTCTTCTTCTTCAGAAAGGACAAGATCCCACATGCTGCTATGACTAGTCCCCATAACACTGGGTTGAATACAAGTGTAAGACTGAAAAAGAAAAAAGTTACACACACAAAATGCAAAGATTTTTAAAATCAATATGGAAAACTATCAGTTTGGGCCAGTACTTCTTAGTTCTGGGTTTGTTCATTGTTGCAGACAACTTTACACAGTATAGTAAAATGTTGTATATGATAACGCTGTAAAACCTCACCATGCTTCTGAAAAGATGCCAGTCTCCAAAGTTCATATTCATCTCTTTCTTCAGCTCGTCAACACTGCACTGAGCCAATACCCGGCCATTTATGTTTGCCTGAGTGAAAACAAAATCAGGTGTTCTGAGTTCCTGCTGGTTTCAAGTCGGCTGCTGAGAGGCTGCCCTCAGAGCAGCGGTCACTCTCCATGCAGTACAGTGAGCTGCACCTCAGCCCCACAAACCACCTGACATTTTCCTAAGTGTCAAGCATTTCAGTGAAACAAACCACACTTCAGGACCAACCAGGCTCTCACATGTTTCCACCTGCTCTGTCCTGGGTAGCAACAAAACCATTAATTTTGCTTTTCAAATCTGAGAAACTATGAATATGAACATGGGTGGGAGCTGGGAGGGAAAATGATTTCTATCTTGTGTGTCAGTTGCCAACCAAGACCTAAATGAAGTTTATGTGTCTAATGAGCCGACTCACCACTTGCAATGGATAAAGAATGTCCAGATACTAACTTCCCAGTCTACTAGACTTATGATAAAATAGGCGTTCAACTTTGTAGGACCCTGTCATTCTAGCTGCATTTAAATGAGAAACACTAGCATATCTTGAGGGTGGCCTTCTGAACTGTAGTTCCTGACGACTAACCAGTAAAATGAGGTAGTGTTTACATTGAGGCTTGGTAAAATGTTCCGTTTCTGGGTTAATTCCAAAGGAATAAGCACCCAGAGCCTGTCCATGGCAGACCGAGAGCAGACTTCCTGAAACTAACCACGTGCCTGCAGCAGGGTTTGTGCGTGGGAAGGAGGTACTGACTCAGATGGACAGGGATAGGCATGGATTAGCTCTGTAAGAAGATGGACATGTGCCGAACTCTTTCTGACCACACATGGGCTATGATTGGTCACATGGTATATATAGATGCATGTAATTCTTTAAGGACATTAGCAGCAGAGGCTTGCTATCTTATATAGGCAATGTCTTCCCTGCACCTCCAGACATAACTGTTCAGCTTCAGGGTGACTCTGGAGCTACCAGACTTGGAGGAAAATCCGTCATGAATGCATCAGCCTTGCAAGCCCAACCCCATGTGGTTCTTCAAACACAACACAATCATAAATCTTACAGGATACAAAAATGACCTTTTGTAGGAAATGAACTGTACTCTGTCATTACTATGAGGTCACACAAACACACACTGCAGGCCAGGTATCCTTCCCAGGATGCTGGGGACTAACACTGCTTCCAAGTGCAGCGATTCCCACTTAGGGAGGGATAGTCATTTGGACTGTACTCACTGAGCATCCAGCACAAAGTTCAACCTGCAACAGGCTCTGATATCGGACTTAGACTCATCCCCATGCTCAGAAAGTTTCCAGAGATTTCCATTAGAGATGCATACTGTGTGCGTGGAAGGTAGTAGGAGTACCAAGTAGCCTCACCATGTTCTCTGCTCCACAGTGAACGAGCTCTTGTATTTTTCTTTTCTTTTCTTTTTCTTTTTTAAGCTCTTGTATTTTTCAATGTGTCATTTTATTTTCACTTACATTAGACCACGTGTTAAGGAGCACTGCCACTCAGCTACTCTTTCTTTAATCTACTTAGAAAACTAGAAAAAAGAGCAATTGTAGGATCCAAAAAAGCAAGCACCCCATTTCACTCAGAGGTGCGCATTGCAGGGGCTGGGGTAAAGCCGTGCTGCCCAGCACCCGGCCTGTCTTCTGCACTCAGTCTGTTCTCTAGGTAAGGTGTAAACACGCATGTCACCTTTTTGATTGTTGCGCAATACTGAGGCAGCATTGTCTGGTCCAGGCCTTCGATCTGTCTCAGTTTCTCAGAAACGACGTCCACAGTCATGGAGCTCAGCAACAGTGCTGTACACGCGGTGGAGGCTGACCCCTAGGTGAGCCAAAGGGAACACACGTGTGAGCAGCATTAATATGGAGTGTATGAGGTCATGTGACAGAAAAGTTCATTACCTTACACTGCTGAAATAAAGAGAACACAGCCAATGCATACAGAATTTAAGAAAATGCCCTTGATAAATAGACTCAGCTAATGTGACGTGTAATGAGTAGCATTTATTACAGGAGGCAGCCTGACCCAAAACACTTTTCTAAGATGGTCGTTCTGTAGACCAGGCCTCCATCAAGTCTTCAAATGATTAAGAAATAAGGGAACTGCCTTCGATAAAAGGGAGAGAACTTAAGAAAAAAATAAAGAAGAAAATTACAGACACTTATAGAATACAAAAGACACATCTAAGAATAATTTCCCAGTGCCTGTATCAAACAATTAAGTAACCTTAAAAACACTCTATGCACTCACTGCCTTAGTAGTCAGGCTTCCAGAAGGAATATCTAGGGAGTGGTAGGCTCCGACCACAGTACAGCTGATCAGATTTTATATAAATGTACTATTTTCTCTGCTCCAACTACTTCTAAAGAAGATTCTGGAAGCTACAGCCACGATGATAAAGGAAACGCAATAGGGATGATGGCATTCTAGCCTGCCCTGTCTGCCCTTCAACACAATCTTCTTATGAGAAACAAGACTCACCACCTCCTTACAAGAATGTAAGTTTGGCTGGGAGTGGTGGCACACACCTTTAATCCCTGCTCTCAGGAAGCAGAGGCAGGCAGATCTCCCTAAGTTCAAAGCCAGCCTGACCTATGTAGCAAGTTCCAGGACAGCCGGGGAGAAGGTATATAAATGTGTCAATTATGTTCTACTGACCCTTTTACCAGTGCCAAGAAGCAGTAGCCTGTCCTATAGTTTAAAAATGCCTGTTAGGTACAGCTAAACCTTATTTGTAATGTGAAAACATAATAGTTGTACTACCTGAGAAATACATGACCATACACTGTGTGCGAGTAAGTGAATGTGTGCATGCGTGCGTGCGCATGCACGTGTATGGCAGATGGGACTGTATTACTCAGACAGCAGGAGCAGCGACTTCATGAGTCAGGGACTCTACCTAGCTCACAAAAGCAACACAGGTACATCAAAACTTAGAAACAGATGACCTGGAACAAACTGCATCAAATATAGTTCGCTTTTATTTAACTATAAAATGTACCATGTCTTACATGGTCCAGAGTTGCACTACTTGTAAAATTTTAACAGCAAACGACGCGTTTTTTCATACTTCCATTTTCCTATCTCTGCACGCAGCTCTCTTCTGCCCAGGAAGTCAGGCCGTGGCCAGTGTCCACTATGCACTATCAACTATGTGAACATTAAACACCATGCTGACTTCCTCTTCACATGCCATGGAACACCCACATTAAATGTACAATCTGATGGCTAACTTTGTTTACATAGTTTGTGAGTTATCACCTTCAAGAGAAACTCCTGTTCCATTAGCAGTCACTCCCCTTCAACACCCCCCTAGTCCCTGACGACCAACCAGCTGGTTTCCACCTCTGGGTTTGAAGCGTCTGTTTAGACACTTTATACAAATGGGACCCTTTCTGTCTCACTTCCACTCGGCGTGTTGTTTAAGGCTCGTTCATCTTTTCACTTTCTTCTACTGGTGAATAACTAATCTTTTAAATGTTATCCAACCCTTTAACTTGTGTCCTTGCTCTCAATACATTTATATTGGCTTACTTTCTTTTTTGTTTAAAAAAAAAATCACAAAAGTAGAATTTGATCAACAAAATATAGATTATGATAGATTATAATTCACAGGGAAAACCATAAATTCATACTGATAAGACTAAATTTGTTTTTGTATTTGTTTTGAGACAAGATCTCTCTATGTAGTCCTGACTGTCCTGGAACTATGTAGACCAGGCTGGCCTTGAACTCACAGAGATCACTGGCCTCTGCCACCCAAGTGCTGGGATTAAAGGTATGTGCCACCACTCCCGGCCTTAAAGGTTAATACTTCAGTAAGTGAATTAAGAGGAAGAGACACTTTTCCTTATAGAATTCCAATTAATAAACGTAGTAGAGAGAAACAGAAAATCCCCACCAGGCAACCACCATTGCTACAGTAGCTGTGTTATCAACTCTATCGATGGTCATCAATTAATGGACAAAAGCCAAGCAAGTTGAACGGACATGGCAGAGTTTACTAGTTAGGAAAAAGAAAGCTATAAAGTATTGACACCTAGCAGAGGCCACCTCAACGGAGGAGTTAAGATCACGTCTGACTCCTGTTTCTAAGTTGGTCTTTATCAAATGATGTTATTAATTTGAAAACCCTATATGTTGAAATAGTTTCTTTGAATGAAGGAGAAACGTTAATCACTTTCCAAGTCTTTTCTAAAGTAATAATGTATAGTGAAATTACTTTTAAATCAAATGACTCTTATAACCAAAATAATAAATTTTGAATGGAAATATCATAAAAGAGGAATATGAGAAATTTATTAAGTTGCTAAATTCTTATAGTTTTGGTTGTGAGCCTAGCCTTTAACAGCTGAGCCATCTCTCCAGCCCAAGTTGCTAAATTCTTACTGGAAACTAAGTCTGAGAGGAAAGGAAGAGTCCAAATGCTAGTTCAACACTGATGGTGCATTCTCATTGGAAATCCACCTGTGTAATCAGAACAGACCAATTTGGTAGACTGGTTTTCTAAATCGGAATTTATTTATTATCTTTCTTACTTGGAAAACTCAGTGCAGCACACATTAGCTTGTTTAAACTAATAGAAGCTTGAAAATGTGTTTTAATCCGAATTTCCCCAGTTGAAAGCAAAGCTCCGAAAACACCAGTGACTTGAGGTGGTGGTCTCGCTTTCTGGTGTCAGTAGATCAACAGTGCATCTGAACTATCACAGCTTCAGTCCATTGATTAGATAAGCGGAAAACTGTTAGTCAGCAATGCCTGCCATGCAGAGGCTGGAAGCAGCTACAGACAGGAACCCAGAACACAGAAGGAGCGCAGATCTCTCAACAGCCCAGCACGACGCAGCTGATGACCATCTACCAGTCTATGAAAGGAAGTGAGATTTCACCAGGAGTTTCTGTACCTGTCTTTGTTTGTTAAACCCAGAGTCACACGGCTTTAAGGAAGGAATAAAACAGAGTGAAGGCCATGAATGTGAAATAAATCATCAAAGCACATGTATCACACACAAACAGAGCCCTTGCCAAGCCTCTTACTCCCCTCAACTCTGAACAAACTTTGGTATCAGCAGCACCGAGCAAGAAACATATAAAAAAAAAAAAAGTTTTATTTCATTAGTAGATACTTAGAAAATTTAAAAATTTTTTTCCATTAAAAGAATAAATCATGCATCACACATTCAACAAGAAAACTAGGTAAATCACATTTTTCCATGAAAAGCCAATATTCTTCCAATATATAAACTTAAAATTGTCAAAACATTTATAAGGTTTAATTATGTAGACTACCTTGAAGGACAGTTATTATTCAGAAATATACCATTAAATATAAGTGTTGCTTCAATGACTATGTTGATCCTAACAGAAGCCTCAATTGCTTGTTCAAAAGAAATGTCTTGAAACTTATAGCTCAACAAATCAGAAATGTAAAAAGGGGGGAAAAGCCCATTCTTTGATTGGCATACTGTATAATTCTAAGAACTCTATTTCAAAGAAAGCAAACACTGTTGCTAATTATTCTTATGAACTCAGATGACTGACAAGTGTCAACAAAGCCAACTGGCCGTGCTGTTTTGGTGATCAGGAGGAGGCTCTGCCAGCCTCGCCTCAGACATCTGTCTCTGAACCAGTCAGTATCTGGAGTCCACAGGGGACCTCTTCTACTTTTTGTCATCAGACTTACTACAAATAAGCTTTGAGAAGGTGACTATATATCCACCTCTCCATAGGGATGTGCACAGGGATCAGACAAGGGCAGTGAAATGAGGGTTTACTCTAAGATGACCCCAAACAAGGGGCCGAAACTGTTCATTAGCTGGAAATGCAACTCGGCTCTTCTTCCTCCTGTGTTATTATGATCACTGTGTAACCTACTCTTCACACGGCTGAAGACATAAGAAATAACTCTGTCAAAGATGACAGGTAGGGCTTAACACTACAGTTTAAGGAGACTCTTCAAATAAAAAGAAGAAAATAAATAAGTACTAACATGTTTGTCTGCTTTTTAACGTTAAGAAATATTTTAACTTTTATTTATTTTCATGTGTACGAGTATCATATGCATGCAGTGCCCATGGAGGCCAGAAGAGGGTGGTGAGTCCCCTGACACTGGAGTCCTGCATAGGAGGTGAACAGCTGTGTGGTGCCGGCTGGCCCTCAATCTGGGTCCTCCAGAGGAGCAGTCAGTACTCTCCACCACTGACTTGTCCCTTCAGCCCCTGCTTTTTACCTTTTTAACTATACCTGGGACTTCAACATTACTATAGTATCATCCACAAAAATATTTCACTTCATTTACTTGAAATTCAGAGAAAAAAATTAACACACACAGTCTCTGAGGGTGGTGGGCACCTGTGGCACACACAGTCTCTGAGGGTGGTGGGCACCTGTGGACACACAGTCTAAAGAACACCTACAGTGCCCGACTCCTTACCGGCATCTGCAGCTTTCTCATCCAGCTCTTCTCCTGAGCAAACAAGAGACAGTTTGGTTTGGACATAGTTGCCTTGAACACAATTCGCAAGCTCTACAGTGGTGGTGGAAATAAAGTACCTACAGGAATCACCCTTTTCACACTTTACATCATGAGCTGGAGCCCATGTAGCAAAAGCTCTGACATTCATTTGTAATGCCGTTATTAAATCAACAGCTGTCTTCAATCTCTAAACATAACAGGAAGAACACACTGGAAATTGTGAAATTATTTAAATGTTGCCTATGCAATTCTGAAATTTCTTGCAATTAAACTTGATACTAAATCTGTCACGTCTTTTCAACAATGTATAGAAGTGATCTCCCAGAGACCAAGAAAGGTAAACCCTGGTGATCCCTTGGTGGCCTGGGAACCCACTGGCTGTGAGGGCAGGATGCCGTTCATTTTTGTCTCCTGCTCTATCCCACCAGATAGGGCCTTCACATGCTCAGTGAAGCATACGATGGGACAGTGAATTCACATTCAGTATCAGCCGGCAGTATACAATGTTAATACAGTAAGGAAGAGGAAGAGGAGGAGGAAGAAATGCCATGGTATTCCTTTGGGGGAAAAATGTCTGCCAATGACATGTAGTTCTCACCAGGCACAGCAAACTGGAAGCTGCTCTCTAGAGCAGGTCTGGATCATTAACAGAATGTCACCCAGGAGACCTAGCCCAAGACAGGCCCTCCCTAAGAAGCCCTTCCTTCCACGAGGGCAACAGAAGCCTCACCATGCCACTACAGTTGGCTCCTGAGCAGTGTGGAGTTAGTGTACCAATCCCCTAAAGAGTCACAAATCTGGGTAGAGCTTTTGGCTTCCTAAAACTCTTGCTAGTAGCTTGCTTCAGAACATAGGCCTCCCTGCGAGCAGTCGGTCAGCCCTTATTTTGCATGCTACAAGTATTATCCTGCTACACTGATATGCAGTTCCCTGGAGAGACAGACGCCCACACTCCCACAGCATTTTCAGCTGACTCTTGCAACACTCATGACAGCAGCAGGAGATGGCCACAGCAGTCAGTTAGGACCCACAGTGCACCTCAGGAGACGGCCAGAGCAGTCAGGTAGGCCCCACAACTTATTATTTTCACAAATATTTGGTTTATCACAAATTTCCTGAGGTAAAAACAGATGAGCTCACCTTTATTTTGTAAAGACCATAGTTGGGTAACTTTTTGGCCTCATTTTGTGGGCAGAAGTGTGTCACTGAGGGTGGGCTTTGAGGTTTCAAATGCTCAAGCCAGGCCCAGTCTGTCTCTGTCTGTCTCTCCCTCCCTCCCTCCCTGCGGCCTGCAGATCCAGATGTAGCGCTCTCGGCACCTTCTCCAGCACCATGTCTGCCTGCACACAGCCACGCTTCCCACCACGATGATAATGGACTAACCGTCCGAAAACGGAAGCCACCCCAACTAAACGCTTCCCTTTATAAGAGTTGCCACGGTCACATCACAGAAACAGAACACTGACTATGACAGGCAGGTTCTTCAGTTTCCACCACCACTTTCGAGGGCTTTGAACAAGTGCTGACTTGCTTCCCCTAGTCTTCTATAAGACACATTTTACAAACTGTTGTGCTGTTAATTTCTTAGAAGCACCCTGTGGTGAGCATCTGTTAGTCACTCTACCAACTACAAACTACCTTTTAGTACTGAGGGTACAGGAAGTGTGTTATCTTACTGACATGGACATGGTCTAGGTGAGGTGCCTTCATGTCTTGTTACTGAGTTTCTAAACATGGCTCAGGAACTGCAGTATTCCCCTTCCTCAGAAAAACTCATTCCAAACCTTGTCTAATGCACTCCTTTCTGGACCCAGAAAAAAATCCATCATCGGCCCTTTAATTCCGAGTGTTTGCCTACACTCCTGCACCAGGGAGAGCTGCTGTCCCAGCATTCCTATCTCTAAAGCGACGAAATCCTTCCCAAATCTGATTTCCATCACAACTCCACTGAGGAGTTCTAGTCCCTAGAACTGAATTACACACATGAATCCCTGTAGCAAAGGCTCCCTGACTTATTAATAGTCACTGTGCATACAGTGTGTGATGGATGCTCCATGGGCCATGGCATCCCTAAGCACCAAAGGAACTGCTGTGACTCAGTATGTCTGTCATTGGTGGATAACTGAAGTCACTCAAACCCTTCAGCTAATACGTTAATGACAAGAATCATCAGCTCCTCAATAAAAACAACAAAATAGTTCCCTTTTTGTCTCTTAATAGGATTAACTCAAAGAAAATTAAGGTTTAAAAATACATTACCTATTCAAATGCATGTTTTAACTTAAACATTCTTGATAAACTTGGGATGTACTATTTCAGCCTGCAACTCTTCACTGCTGACAACATTTAAGAACAGTTTTAGATTAGAGAGACCATGTTTGCCTGAGATAACATATTCTGAACATAAAACACGAGCTGGACTCCACAACTGCACACTGACTGACTAAAGTGAGATTTGATGGCTGCTCATCACAGGCATTTCTTTTTTTTTTTTTTTTTTTGGTTTTTCGAGACAGGGTTTCTCTGTGTAGGTTTGGTGCCTGTCCTGGATCTCGCTCTGTAGACCAGGCTGGCCTCAAACTAACAGAGATTCGCCTGGCTCTGCCTCCCGAGTGCTGGGATTAAAGATGTGCGCCACCACCACCACCCAGCAGGCATTTCTTTTTAAGTATAAGGTCTGGAATAGTTCTTAGTTTAGTTTTCCTTCACAGTTTGTTGGTTCTAATTTTTAAAGAAACCAGTATCTTAATGTATTAAGGGGAAAAGGGTTTAAACAACTTCTTTAGATGCTGAACCAGCTCTAGATTTGTCTGGAAATTTTATTTTGTGAATAAAGAAAGGAAGAAGTGATATTGCATGAAGACTTCACCAGTGGAGACACCTAGAAGCAAGAGTGAGTTACTAGAGATGTGCTGGTCTACACCATCTAGGTCATACCTTCCTCTGGCGTCTAAGGTAATTTGGGATACTTTCAAAGCTATCCTACATGAATCCTACCAAGTACAGGCCTTATAAAAACAGTTAAAGATGACAACAACTCTTATCCACCACTGAATACTTGTGATGACTCCTGAAAACAGCCCTCCTTACTGGCGAATGCACGCCCCTCCCACAGCACTGAGAAGGGGAAATGCAGGAGGAACATTAGCTTTGGAATGGACAGACTCGTGAGCTGTGATGATTAGTACTCAGCTACTCTACACGCCAGTCACACCATCAGTGAGTTAGTGCAGGGCTGCCAGTCGCGTTTAGATGGTCATTACTGCTCAGAAGCCACAGACACTAGTGTTCCACACCACGAGACTACTCCATTACCCTTGAGGAGTCTGTGGGTGAAGGAAGCCCCTCAGCAGCATCCTCCTTGATAACTTCCTAGCAACGTAAACAGGAGAGTGGGTGAACAGAGCAGGATGAGCCACACAGAGATGAAGGAACATGATGCTAAAATAATAACACAGATAACACCAAACACTATGGTGACTGGAATTCCCCTTCACCCCTTCAAAACATAACTAAAATTAGATTAACAGGGAATTTGTTTTTCATAGTTACTTCAAGTTTATCATCAGGAACCCCTAATATATTTGGCACAGATGTATTTTGTTTTGGATCAATTATATTCAATAATATGTTTAGTCTTATTCTGTCCAATCCCTGCCACAGACTGAAATACTTTTCTCTTACTGCATCCTCTTCCTGCTAACCCATAATGCTAATGTATATACACACAGAGATACCATATAGATGTCCTTTAAAAAGATACTAGAAATTAGCAGATACAAAAGATCTAGTTTTTAAAGTTTTGGTAGCAAACAATCCATTACAAGCCAGAGATCTCTGGTTGTAAAAACTCAACATTTAGTCACTGAGATGGCTAGTCATTTATCTTTACCAGAAATGAAAATATACAATTTATATTAGTAATATCCTGATTCTGAAAACTATAAAGTAAGTTATACTCATTTACTCCAGAAAGAAAAACAAAATACAGCTTTTACTGCTATTCATGTTCTTTTATGAGATTAATATTTTAGTTACCCTTTTATATACTTACTAGGCCATTGTTCTGATCTCTGGGCAAACTCGTTTTTACTGATGAACGTGAGATGAGATGTTGGGAACCGCCAGGGTAATACCTTGGCGTGTAAAGGTATGGGGCAAAGAATGGCTATGGAAAAACATGTAACAAAAAAGGGCATGAACATTACAGAAATCAAAGTGTAATGAGATTTATCACGTGAAACCAATCAACACAACTCCAAAATCAAAAGCAAATGACAAAACAGAAGCCTCCTTCACACTGTGAAACCCAAACCGGAGTTAAGACAATGACGCACACTCTTGTTCATCTGATATGTGCTGCACCTTGTGGATGGACACGAACATTTTCTTGGTATTTCACATCCTAGCAAGTTTGCTATACATGGTTGGTACGTATTAACTTACACATTTTCCTTCAAAGCAGACTAGAATGTTACTAGAATACTCTGTCTCACAAACAAAATTCAGTTATACAAGACCCAAAGGCCCTGGTCACGTGGGAACAGCCAGCCGTGCTTCCCAGGACAGCCCGGAGCTCATCTGCGTCTCCACACACAGGAGTGCACTCTGGACTACAAGATGAGGAGCCTGCTGCCTACCCAAGACTCAAGGGCTGCATTTCCTCACAGCCAGTCTCACAGAGCAGACTCTATGGACGGACGTAAGTGAGGATTCACTAGGTTCCACTGCAGCGGTATAGCTGCCTCTCTCTACTCTTGACAGTTCAAGAGAATGACTGTCTTTTAATGGTACGACTCACACTCCCTAAATAGTAACAGAAACACTAAACCCCCAAACAAGAGAAGTTTTAGTGTCTTAAAAATAATTAAATATTTTAAAAGCATATTGCATTATTGCTCTTAAAACAAATGAATGTAAAATGCAACCTAGATGGTTTCATAATTCTTTTTTCAAATAAACTTATTTTCACACCTTGAATTAGTATTGATTGAGCCATCTTATGTAAAATGACAGCAGATTTTAAGACTGGTGACTACAAATCTGTCTTCCATACCGCCTACCACACAGTTCATTTTTACAGAGAACAAGCATGGCATAAATGCTATTAACTGCACTGGCTCCTCCTGTGTTGCCTTGTCCACACAGAAGAATGGAATCACATTTCTAAGGCTCTACAAACAGCAAACCTAATTACCAATATGGCCATTTAAAAAAATAAAAATTTAATTTAAATTCTGCAATTCCTTCTTTGCCACATTTATCCCAAACTCTTTCTTCTCAGCTCTTGTGGAATAAAGTCATGCAATCAGCTGTCTTCTCTGAATATTAGCCCCTGCATTTTAGACTAACCAGGGAGAAAACAAGGATTAGCACTTACAACGGAGTCTAAGAGTATGAGTCTACAAAACATACTGGTTCATGATTCGTTTCTCTCAGGAACTCATTAGCGTCGTTACAGGATTCGGGGCGTTAAGGTGAGAACAGGCACCTTCGGTCGACTACACCCAACAAGGTCTGAGGGCCCCGGTAAGTGTGCTTTCAATTTTAGTCAGGAAATTGTGCACTAAGCAAAGAGTTACACATGACTGAAGGTACTTGAAATAAAATTATGAAAACGGCCACAACGTTCGCTCCTTCAAGCAGTGTGCTCCCATTATTGTCTCACATATGTCTGAGAACTATGAATGACGCTAGGAATTTATCACTATTATAAATGCTTATAAACTGCTACACAAAATATACCAAAGGAATCTTTGTTTCTAAACAAAACGACAAACAGATCCCTTTAAAATCCAGGGTGGCCATTGCTGAAATCATAGTATTTACTTTCTTATCAATAAAATAAATAAAAGCCAATATTCTTATATTCAGACACTTTAAAAGTCTAGAACATTCTAAAATCCAAGACTCTGTTTTTAAAAAAATCATACAACTGTACATTTAAGCCTTACATTTTCCTATTTTAAATCCAAATGACAGTTCCGAACCAGGACCAGAGCCCACGGGCAGAGACCCCTGGTGCCCTGCAGAACCACTCTAAAGCAAAGGTGTCATCACGTACCCTGTTGTAGAAGGGGTGCTGGGGGCCGGACAGGCCGCTGTAATAGCTGCTGTGGGGTTGAGGAGACACAACCCCGCTTGGGAACGGCCCGTTGAAGGATGCTGAGGAGGAGCAGACCGATGCAGGCTGACTGTACCCAGAAGGTGGCCGAGGAGGGGCTTCATGCAGAGGGAGCGGGGGATATGCAAGGCCGCCTATGTTGATCTGTTCTCTTGCAGCTCGAACGTCTGAAAATTCCATCATAACCCAAAAGCAAAAGAGAACAGGGCACTAGTGATGAGATCTGCCACCAGCTACTGAACAAGAACATGCTTCCATCACTGCTAGTGACTGTGTTTACATGAGTTGATGGAAAGTCTTTAACAGTCTACAGACTTTATGTGAAAAAAAAGACCAATTGCTGCCGGGCGTTGGTGGCGCACGCCTTTAATCCCAGCACTCGGGAGGCAGAGGCAGGTGGATCTCTGTGAGTTCAAGGCCAGCCTGGGCTACCAAGTGAGTTCCAGGAAATGGTGCAAAGCTGCAAAGAGAAACCCTGTCTTGAAAAACCAAAAAAAAAAAAAAAAAAAAAAGACCAATTGCTGTAAATAAAAGGGTTTTTTTTTTCTTTCTGTTTTTGCTTTGCTTCACTATTTGAAAAGTTACTACACTTGGATTCTCTCTTCAGTTACCAAACGCTACCATTTTTTTTGAGTCTTTAAAAATCTATTTGTGATATGCTAACAAAAGACTCAAATTTGTCTAATACATACAATGTGAGCTAAACTGTGGGTCTATATCGACCTCTCAACACAGCACTCAGCCACAAAAGCATCAGCCTTAGAGAACACACTGAGAAAAAGAACTTGGGGGAGTTTGGTTTTTTGTCATATAATAACTGCACATTTATGGTACAATATGCTTCCTTAATAGATGTCGATATTGCATAATGCTCAGGCTGAGGAACTGAACCTGCTCATCACCTCAAACATTCATCATTTCTCTGTGAGGATGCCCCTTCTGGGTACACAGGTAACTGTGTCTGTCACCTTACTGTGTAAGGAGAGTCTGCAGTGACTGCCCCCACCCAATTGTACCTCTGTACCCACTAACTAGCCTCTTCTCCTCATCCCTGTCCTCCCTCATCCCAGGCACCAGTAAGTCCTGCTCTACTCTCTCTTAGATCCCACACATGGATGAGGACATGGTGTCTGTCTGTGAATCTATTTCACTTCACAGGACTACTTGAAGGTGATCCCTCAGTAACTCCCAGAAAGCTCAATCACGGTCTGTTGAATGACATCACATGAAACCCTTGTGTTCCAATACAGCTGGTGTGTGCTCCAGCGCACACCAGTCTCTCTAAAGCCGGAATGCAAACCAGATCTGCAGTATGGGCTTTAAGGCTGGAATGCAAACCAGATCTGCAGTGTGGGCTCTAAAGCGGGAATGCAAAGCAGATCTGGCGATATGAGCTCTAAGCCCGGAATGCAAACTGGATCTGCAGTGTGGGCTCTAAAGCCGGGATGCAAACAGGGGGCTATGAGGAGGAAGATCAAAAGTTTAGGGCCAGTTTGGGCAATTTAGTGAGCTCCTGCCTCAAAATAAAAGTAAAAAGAGGGGTGAGGGCATATTCACTGACGGAGTGCTTGCCTAGTGTGCACAAGGCCCTGGATTGCCCCCCCAGCATTGCCATAAAATAAATAACCCTTCATATTTTTAAGTCCCAGTTTACATAAATTAGGTTAAAAACCTCAAGAGAAGGTAAAGATTTTCTGTTTTCTGCTCTACACATTGGTCCCTCTTAAGAACAGAAGATGGATGATGGGTCAGTTACCATCTGAAGTAAAAGTCCTGACTGTGTGTGAAAAAGAATGGGGAGCTCAATGTCCCGAAGAGAGAACTTGGGGCAGCAAGGGAGAGAGCACAGTGGAGTCAGCAGCCGACATCTTTGCACCCCAAGCTGCCGACACCCTCAGTCCTTACGCTCATCACTTCCTCTGTGGAATGCTTGTTTCAAATTCCTTGTTTTGTTTTTTGTTTTTTTTTCATGAAGCAAGATAAAATTAGACAGCTAAGTTAGAACAGGCAATCTGCCAGGCCTGGGGCACATCCCGCAGTCCCGGCACTTCAGAGGCCTGGGCAGAAGGACTGCCATGACTCAATCCAACCAGGGCCCACAGTGAGACCTCACCTCAAAAACAAAGGCAAAACCAACTAACAAAAAAACAAAGAAGAAAACAAACATGGAACGTTTTGAAGATTTTAGAGAAAAATAAACTGCAACCCAATACCCACCTGCAATGATCTCCCGGAGTTTGGGATCCAGGTTTACAGTGCAAGGCAAAAAGGTCTTTACATCTCGAGCCACAAGTACTGGGGTTCTTGAAGACAGAAACACTTCAAAATTCCGTATGTCTCCATCAATTTCAAGCAGTGGCTCAACATCTTTGGTTGTTGGAATATTCTTTGATATTCTTCGAAAAGAGAGAAACGAGAAGTCCATTAACACTGCTCTCGGAGTCAAACTCCGCATTCTTAAAACTTGTTGATTCTGTCCACAAGGAGCATATTACACACCTTGTTCTCAACTGAAAAATATCTTTAAGATAAGAAACCTAAAAGAGGAAAAATAATAATAATTCCAAAATGACTAAGGTCAGACTTCACCTATTTGGCCAAGAGCAAGGTATGGAGCAGAGAGACCAGGAGGGAAAGGAACAGGGGCACCAGCACACCAGTCGGCTGCTCCCTCTCACTCACGGAGATGGGCTGGCTCCACACGCACTGGTGGGGACTGGGGCCTCAGAAGACTAACAGCTCCCGCATCACACGGCGAGGGGGAGGCTGGCTCTGAGACTTGGGCTCTTCCATGGGACACCATGGCTCTTTTTTCAGGGGAAAAAAAAAACTTTTAACATAAATCACACAAACTAGAAAAGTGTTAGCACAGGTTATTTTCTTCTCTGTAAAAGATTATTTTCTATTGTGAAAGTAATATACACTTAATTGTATAGATAGCGTATGCATAGATATGATTGTATAGATATGATAAAATACAGTAATTGCTAATATAATGTACTCTTATGTGTATTTTTTTCATAGCTGAGTTCAAACAACAAACAATTTTGGATCAAGAAGAAATTCTCAAATGTAAAAATAATTGAATTTTAGTCATTAAAAATACTTAATAGATACTGTTGCAATGATCAATAAGAAATTGTCTTGAAGGAAGGAAAATGGCCAAATGTTCAAATTCTGCATGGTACTACTCCCAGCTAAATACTATGTAGTAAACAGATCTGAGGTGCATTAGAGAATGTACCAGAGATAAAAGAGTAAAAACTATAACGGAGCTCTTCAAAGGTGTAGACGAGAAAACTGGAAGTAACCGCAGTGTTCACAAACTGATGCGTGGGTACAGAAGTGGAGGAAGGTCCATATCATAGAACACAAGCTAGCAATAAAAGGGAGGGACTCACCGGCACACACGGACAAACCTCATAATAAATTAAGAGTCCAGCCGATCTGCAGGAGGCAGATCCCAGTCCCTGTGAGGCTGAGGGAGGTGGGGGAGGGTGACAAAGGATTGCAAAGAGCCAAGAAGAAACCTGCCTAGGCGATGGGCATGCTCACCTTTCTGACTGTGAGGGCAATTTCATGATACATGCAAATACCAAATGTGAAACTGGACAGCTTCAGCACAGTAGTTTACTTCTGCTAACTACGTCTCCCGAAGCTAAGTCCTGGTGTTCGCTCTCTTCAAAGTACTTGCCAATTACTCAAGAGCATGTGCTCTTGGGTTGCACTAGGCCCCATTTTAGGGGAGAGAACGTTTTCCTGATCTTCCCAAGTGAGATGGAACCCTACTCTAAGATTAGCAACAGCTGCATCTTTTCTTTGGGATCAGCACTTTATTGCTGAGACCCAGTACTTGGCTGGTAGCCAGATATTAAAAGTCATCCGAGGGAAAATCCAGAGAACAAAATTAGCAAACGAGAAAAGAACGGGGCACTGGGAGAAAACAAGGCAAGCAATTTCATCTTGTGGATTTCACAAAGTCTCGCTACAGACTCACACACGGACAAAACAGAAAGCTCTCTGAAATGAGATTACTTTTAATAAAGTAAAACAGCACTCAAGCTGATTATTAAATACATTTAAAGTGTAATGAAAACCTGGAAAATGATCACACGGTATCATTTGCAAAGGTAGAAAACTATCAGAAATGAAACAGTTAAAAAGGTAGTTCATTTATTTCAGGAGTTTTACACACAAAAAAGCCGGGAGGCCAGGGAGACTGAGATAAAAACACACAGCTGACGAGTCACATGAAACAAATTAACCGAATCCTAATGCCAACGTTGCTTTCAGCCTGAATGCGAACAGTGTTCTCAGCGTGGTGAACAATGCTGCTGTTCACAAGCCAAACGGCTACTGCTGCTTCCCAGATTGAAGTCTCTATTCTAACCTTTTGAGCTCGATGCATTAAGCCCTTCTGTTAAAAGAGACGTTTATGTAAATGATAATCTTTTGGCAGTGGGCCATCAAAATCATATGGGCCTTTATTTTTCAGATATTTTTTCCAAAGGTTAGCATTTAAAGAATTTAAGTAACTTCACTTTTCAATTAAGAGTGAATTTAAATTTTCAGCACTATGAATCATGTGAACCGAAGTCTCCATCAGTTAAATGGCCCACAGAAAGCATTTTTACAATCTCAGGCATCAGCGAGCTCCCAGGAAGTTTAAATGTAGTTTCTTTTGATGCCACTCATGGAACAGCACTCGTGAATGCCAACATCCATGTAAGTTAAAGCATTCTGATTATAAATGGCAGTGCTTTATAGAAGGTACATATTAATTATTGGCGGAAATTACATAAGCCTTTTATGTCACTTTCGTTCAAAGTAAGGACCAAAACTGCACAGAAAATTTTCTATCTTAAAGTATAAGCAGATCCATAATGTATAACTTATAAAGAAGATATTATCATATTTTTCTGAAGCTAGTCATCTAATAACATAATTATTTAATAAGGGATTATAAATTCAGATTTATTACCCAATTCTCACTCAGCGATCACCAGGCCCATGGCTTATGCAAGCCAGGCAACCCAATTGTCTTTATGAACTCTCACCTGCCTTGGAACTGTATTACACTTGAGACAAATCTAACTTCCAGAAGACTGTCCCGTTAATACACAGACACAAACGGCTGGTCAGTGCTGGGGTGTAGTTTAGTGGAAGGGCACTTGCTTAGCACACACATGGCCCCACGTTTAATCACTAGCAATGAAGGGAAAAGTAATAAAGCCACCCAACTGCATTGCCAGAGTCAGAAACCAAAGATACCACACAACTCATTCTAAAAATAATTTTAAATTATACATAGGTGTGTGTGCCTGGATATGGATATATGAAACTCATGGAGGCCAGAAGCACTGGATTCCCTGGAACTAGAGTTACAGAAGTTTGTGAACTGCCATATGGGTACTGCAAACCACACTTTAGTCTTCTGGAAGATCAGCAAGTGCTCTTAACTGCTGAGCCATCTCTCTGGTTCCACAAAACTCATTTTTATGACCACTATTTTCTGTGGAAAGACAACCAAAACTCTACTCACTCCCCCTCCTGTCTTTACCCACTTATTTCTCAGCCGTTCCTTGTCTTCAGCACAATTCTTCTGCTTAGCGATGGCTTCTGTAGGGACAGCTCGTGTTCATGTCACATGTGCATCTATTAGTGGAAATACCTCCTTAAACATCTTACCCCCCTCCAGACTGTCATTCCCATCAAAGCTAAGAGCAAGTTTGGCTTTAATCACTAGTGTATCTCTAGTGCCTAGCCTAAAGTACTGTTAGCACAGTTACTCTAGAAATATTTGTCAAGTAAATAAAGTCACACACACACACACACACACACACTCTTCCTACAGAAGTCTATACTTTCTGAATAAAACAATTTAAATTTTACCCTTTCTTTTGTGCTTGAGAAAGACTAGGTGGAGCACACTGAGTTACTTTTTGTACATGGTGTGAGGTGAGGGTCCAGTTCCGCCCTTTTCTGGCATGTGGGAATCCACTGTCTAAGAACCATCTTTGAACAGGCATACTTTCTCTACTAGATAGCTTGGCACTCTCGCTCACACCTCACCAGCCTCAGTTGTCCGGGCTTACTCTGTCTGACTGCCCTGTGTGCTCTTTGTATCCCTATACAGGATCGCAGTACATGTAATTAGGGATAGTTTTACTAATTCCATATGATTTGGGTCTTTCTTTTTTCTTGTCCAGTCACTCTGGCTAGACTGCCACTCCAATGCTGCATAGCAGAGGGAGAGAGAACATCTTAGCTTGACCTGTTAGAACCAAATACCACAGACTGGGGGCTTAAACAGCAAACACTAACATCCCACCATTCCACACATCTTCAGCTGCCTGACAACATTTGAGATTCAGCTGCTCGCGCTGCAGTACGGTCCACTTGAGGCCATGGTGTGGTTTCTGACAGGCTGCTGACCCTGAATTCTTACTTAAACTCACATGCCCTTCTTGCTAGTGACTTGGGATAGGCCAGCCTGCCAGAACCTGCGTCCACATCTGAAAGACGAAGTCACTGCAACTTGTCCTCCTAACTGAAACATTTCTGGGCAATTGTGAAGTACTGTCAAGTGACAGTTACAATGATCTAGTGAACCTGGCGACCAAAATAATGACCTCAATTTCTTGCCTATAACCAAAGTTTTTTTTTTTTTTTTTTTTTTTT
>CABHPP010141153.1:0-32725 GCA_902168425.1 Peromyscus attwateri
CTATGCATGCTGTGCTTCCCTTGAGCGCATCTTATATGCTTCCCTTAGCTTTTGGTTTACTGCTGGAAAAGGTTGGATGTCTTTTTCCTCCGCAGTTCTCTCGGCTCTCAGCCAGTGCTAGCTAAATAAGCGTTGAAGCTGGCTAGCCGCTTGCTCTGGGGTCAGGGGAAAGCCTGGGTGGGAGTGATTGCATCTCTGCTCGGCGTCTTCAATGTATATCCTGTGTTAGGAGCTATGTAACGGACCTCCTTTTGCTTAGACCAAAATCGTTGAGAACCAGACTTACGATGAGCGTCTAGAGATTAACGACTCCGAAGAGGTTGCCAGTGTTAGCCCTCCAGCCCCAGGACACCAAGGTAAGAGAAGAAGAAAGAGACAAGAAGGGAGATGGTTTTCAAAACGCTAGCGCAGGTTGGGTTCATGTTTGTATTCAGTAAGCTCCTAGGTTGTATCAGCAACCGTTGACTTCGTGAGCCGAGCACTTGCCGCAGTTTTCTTGCTAGTGGAGGGAGAAATCGGTTCATCAGATTGCAGTCTTCGAGTGCAAACCCATCCCCTATCACTGTGTGCTTCATGTTACTGCGCTGTAGAGATTCTGCACCGGTTTGCTGTGCTTTGTTGTTTTTTAATTATTATTTTTAAACATTTTATGTGTATGAGTGTTGTCTTGTTTTTCTTTTTGCCTCCATGTGTGTCTGTGTATCACCTGCGTGCTTGGTGCCTTCAGTGGCCAGAAGAGGGCGTTGAATTCCCTTGAACTGGAGTTACAAATGGTTGTGAGCTGCCTTTTGGGTGCTGGGAATTGAACCCTGGGTCCTCTGGAAGATTAGCCAGTGCTCTTGATCATTGAGCCATCTCTTCAGCCCGGTTCACTGCTGTGTTTTTCTCTTTAACTCATTAAGATGTGTCTTAACCTGCCACCCCAACCGTAATTGCATCAGAGTTTTAGCAGAGGACTTGACATTATTCATTTATTCACTTGCCATTTATTGTATGTGGTTATTTTAGATTTTGTTTGTTTGTTTGTTTGTTTGTTTTCTCAAGACAGGGTTTCCCCGGCTGCCCTGCAACTCACTCTAGACCAGGCTGGCCTCCAACTCAGAGATCTGCCTGCCTCTGCCTCCCCATTGCTGAGAATAAAGGCATGTGCCACCACACCCAGCTCGCCTAACATTTTGAATGCTTGCTATGTGCCATGTTAGCACCTGGTAATACAGTGGTAAACAAAAGACACGTTATCTGCCATCCTGATGCTTGTAATTGTAGAAGACGGATGGCCAGTGTATAAACAGTCATTATTACAAATATCATGTATGCATTGATGTAGGCAAATTGTTTACTGCTATGAAACGTAATGGTGATGGGTGAGATCGATTTGTGTCCAGGAAAGACTTGAGAAAAGACCAGTGTATGATGAGAGGGGTCTGATCAGAAAGGAGGGAAAAGGTATAACAAGCGGAATGCAGAATTTCAGAGGCTGTGTTGCTGTTACGTGTAGAATTTGTTGGAGGGTTCACAGATGAAAATGAGGCAGCAGGTAGAAGTGCTGTGGTAGTGACTGGGTGGAGTTGGTAATGGTTTGGACTGTGGCATAGAGACATGACACAAATACAAGATAGACTCTGGTTACAGAATCATCAAGGCTTGCTCAGATTTGGGTCCTGAGTTGGGGATCACACCCATGTATATTTTACCACAATAAACAAAAACTGAGGGGCTGGAGAGATGGCTCAGAGGTTCAGAGGGCTGGCTGCTCTTCCAGAGAACCCAGGTTCAATTCCCAGCACCTACTTGGCAGCTCACAACTGTCTATAACTCCAGTTCAGGAGGGTCTGATACCCTCACACAGACATTTATATGTAGGCAAAACACCAATGCACATAAAAATAAAAATAAATAAATTGAAAAACAAAACAAAAAACCAGCTGAGTGTGAGCGCCAACTCAGTGTTTATTGTAGTAACATATACATGGTACAGAATACTATTTTAGCCACTTTAAATGGCATTTAGAGTTAAATGGCTTTACATTTACACTGTCCGATAACTGTCACCACTGCCTTAGTTACTTTTCTGTTGCTGTGATAAGGCACCATGGCCAAGGCAACGTAAAGAAGAAAGAGTATATTTGAAGCTTACAGTTTCAGGGGATTAGAGTTCATGATGACCGAGTGAAATCATGGCTGTAGGAACAGCTGAGAGCTTACATCTTTAGACAGAACCGTGAGGCAGCTAACTGGGAATGGCATGGATTTTTGAAATCTCAAAGTTCATCTCCAGTGACACACCCCCAACAAGACCACGCTTCCTAATCCTTCCCAAACAGCTCTACCAGCTGCTAACTAAGCATTGAAACATATGAGCCTCTGGGAGCTGTTCTCATTCAAAATCCCACAGCTACATTTCTAGAACTCCCTCATGGTTATACAGTGACTGCTGCCAGGCATGGGGGTATGTGCCTTTAGTCCAGCACTGGGGAGGCAGACGGGTGGATCTGTATGAGTTTGAGGCCAGCCTGATCTGGCCTCACATAGTGAATTCCAGGCTAGCCAGAGCTACATAGTGAGACCCTGCCTGAGAAACAAACAGACAGATCTCTTGACTCCTTTCTTCCTGCTAACCACTACTTTGCCCCTGTGAGTTTGCCTATTAGGGGTACTTCGTAGGTAAATCATCATGTCCTTTTGTGGCTGGCTCTTGTCATGTATACATGTTTCAAGGTTTGTTTATGCTGTAGCATGTATCATAATTATATTCAATTTTATGGCTGAATAATATTCTATTAATAGAGTCTATTGTATGGATATACAACATTTTTTTAAAGATTTATTTATTATGTATACAGTATTCTGCCTGCATGCTAGAGAGGGCACCAGATTACAGATGTTTGTGAGCCACCATGTCGTTGCTGGGAATTGAACTCAGAACCTCTGGAAGAGCAGCCAGTGCTCTTAACCTCTGAGCCATCCCTCCAGCCCCAAAAAGAACATTTTTAAATACCTTCATCTCTTGACAGACAGTTGTGTTGTTCACTTGTGGCTGTTGTGAACAATGTTGATATATGTGGTACTGTACAATTGTTTGTCTGAATTCTTGTTTTCAGTTCTTTTGAGTATATACTTTATTTTCCAAAATTACAGAATGCTTCATGGATTTCCATGTGATCCTTGCACAGGGGCTGTGGGAATCTCTGCAGCATTCCAGATTTTAGTATATGTACTGTGGAAGTGAACATGTTGAGTATTACTGAGCCACTAGGGTTTTTACTCCGTCATGTTTGGTTTTTATGTGTTTATTTCAGAATAGGGTTTTCTTCAGTGGTGCCTAGGCTAAACTGGTACTCACTATGCATCTCAGGCTGGCTCTGAATTTGAGGTACCCTTCTTCCGAGTGTTGTAAGCTACCGTGTCCAGTGACTTGAGCAAATTTATGCTCTTGCTAGCTGTGGACTTGTTTGCAGCTGGGTAATTTAAGTCAAAAATGTTGATTTGCATGTGTTTGACTTAGGGTTCATCTAACATGTTTTCATGCCGGTTAGTCTGACATCTGGTTATACTTTCAATTTCAGAATATGCTGTTATTTTCACAGATTCTCTTACTGCTCGTATGCCCTGATTCTAATCAAATTCACACCCAGCTGCTATTTGCCAGGTTCTAGGTCACTCTCTTCCAGATAGGCTTTTCACTCGATCCTGTCACTGACCCCATTTAGACAATACTGACACTCGGAGACGGTAAGTCATTTTGTGCAAGTGATAGAGTTGCCCTCAGACCGATTCTCCTATTAACCCAACACTCTTTCACTTTATTAATCACATACCTCAGTTTACCCTGGTACAGTTCAGTTTCTAGTTGTATAATTGCAGGTAATCAGTATAACATCTAGCCCAGTGCGTAGGCAAAGGAATATTTATAGTAATGTCTTGAATTGACAGAGCTATGACTAGAATTCAGTATCCTGTCTTTCCTCCCAAGTTTTGTTTTACTTTATTTTAATTTTGAGACGGGGTCTCACCATGTAGCCATGGCTGGCCTGGAACTCACTATGTAGATCAAGCTGGCCTTGAGCTCACAGATCACCTGCCTCTGCCTCCCTGGGCCTGGGGCTAAAACATGCCATCACACCCGGCTTGTTTTTTATTTGTGTGTGTGTGTGTGTGTGTGTGTGTGTGTGTGTGTGTGTGTGTAGGCCAGAGGACAGCTTTCAGAAGTCCTTCCTCTTCTTTCACTGTGAGTGCTGGGGATGGAACTCAGGTCTTCAGGTTAAAAGGCCATGGGGTTTTCCCCCCATCTGAGCTGTCTCATTGGCTCCCTTCATGTTCCTATAAACTTTGTTACATAAAATATTGTAACTTTAGGCTGGGCATGGTGGTTTATGTCTTTTAATCCCAGCACTCAGGAGGCAGAGGCAGGTGGATTTCTGAGTTTGAGACCAGCCTGGTCTATAAAGTGAGTTCCAAGACCGCCAGGGATACACAGAGAAACCCTGTCTTGGAGAAAAAAAAGAAAAAGATAAGAAATAAGAAAAAAAGAACCAACAATAAATAAAATGACAAATTAAAAAAGTTGTGAAGTGAAATTTTGGGTTTGTTTATTTTCATGATGATTTAGCACTAACTGGGACACTCTTCCTCCAAGGCCCCCCGCTTTCTGCTGGCCTCCCTAACAAGACTATGGCTGACAACAGCAGTGACGAGTACGAAGAGGAAAACAAGGTGCAGTATAGCCCACAGCTTCCTCGGGGCTCTGGTGGTGGGTGTGAGAGGACCCGAGGCAGCAGGAAGCATTTCCTGAGCACTCACCTCTAGTGGCTTCACATTTACTGATGAGACCATCCCCGACCCAGACTATCATTACGGCTGGCTTTTTTTTTGAAATGTGCATTGATGTTTTGCCTGCATGTATGTCTGTGTGATGATGTCAGAAACCCTGGAACTCGAGTAACAGACAGCTATAAGCTGCCATGTGGGTGCTAGGAATTGAACCCAGGTCCTCTGGAAGAGCAGTCAGTGTATTTAACCACTGAGCCATCTCTCCAACTCCTGTAGCTGGCTTTTAGTGAGGAGCTTCATCTAAAATCGACAGTGTTTCAGAGTTTATTGATTATAAAAATCAACTAGGATACTTGCTCTTAAAAATACGGATTCCAGGGCTGGAGAGATGGCTCCAAGGTTAAGAGCACTGACTGCTCTTCCAGAGGTCCCGAGTTCAATTCCCAGCAACCACATGGTGGCTCACAGCCATCTATAATGAGATCTGGTGCCCTCTTCTGGTGTGCAGACATACATACAAAACAGAACACTGTATACATAAATAAATAAATAAATAAATCTTTAAAAAAAAAAATACGGATTCCAGCTAGGCAGTGGTGGTGCACGCCTTTAGTCCCAGCACTGGAAGGCTAAGGTAGGCAAATCTCTGTGAGTTTGAGGCCAGCCTGATCTACAGAGAGTTCCAGGACAGCCAGGGCTACACAGAGAAACCCTATCAAAAATGTGTGTGTGTGTGTGTGTGTGTGTGTGTGTGTGTGTATGTGTGTGTGTGTACATGTATTCATTTGTTTGGCTAGAGATAGGTCTCAGCGGTTAAGAGCACTGGTTGCTCTTCTAGAGGAAGGTTCCCAGTCCCCAGATGACAGCTCACAACCTTACGTAACTCCCATCCCAGGGAATCTGTGTTCTCTTCTGGCCACTCTGGGTACCAGATACATGTACACAATAAAATAGTGACACATAAAAGTATAGATTCCTGGGCTGGAGAGATGGCTCAGAGGTTAAGGGCCTCTGTGAGTTTGAGGCCAGCCTGATCTACAGAGAGTTCCAGGACAGCCAGGGCTACACAGAGAAACCCTATCAAAATTGTGCGTGTGTGTGTGTGTGTGTGTGATGTGCATATAGGACACTTTATACAACATAAAAAAAAAATAAATTAAAAAAAAAAAAAAAAAAGATGGATGGACTAATGGGTAAACTGTGGGACTCACTGTCACACCGCAGCTTCCAGAATGTGTTTCTTCGCATTTTTTTGTTTGTTTGTTTGTTTGGTTTTTGGTTTTTCTTTTAAATTTTGTTTTGTTTTGGGGGGAGGGGGAATGATCACATTGGGACAGGGAGATAAGTGGGATTGGAATGTATGATGTGAAATCCACAAAGAATCAATAAAAGTAAAAAAAAAAAAAAAAAGTATAGATTCCTAGTTCCCTCCCAGAATCTCAAAGGTGCCACCTAAGAACTTGTATGTTTGTGTGTGTGTATGTGTATAAATTTTGGTTTTTTTTGCTTTTTTTTTTTGGAGACAGGGTTTCTCTGTGTAGCCCTAGCTGGTCTGGAACTTGCTTTTTAGACCAGACTGACTTCTGACTCAGAGATCCACCTGTCTCTGCCTCCTGAGTACTGAATAAGCAGTGTAGGCAATTCATATGCTAAGCAAGTTTGGAATTATTGGCCCAGGGATGATTTTATTCCCAGCACTTGTGGTGATGCCAATATTTTATGAAACATGGATGTCTTAAGACACAGATGTCCCTCAGCTATTATCCTGTGTGCAGTCACTTGTTTTGAGGAAAGGCTGGGAGCGCCATAGTCTAGCCAGTTAGGAGTGGCTCCTGTGCCCTGCGTAGCACCGTTTTATGTCCTGGCCCATTGCTCATGTCTTATTTGTCCTTGGTTATTGTGGCACATGTCTGTAATCCCCAAACTTGGGAGGCTGAGGCAGGATGATGAAGAATTTAAGGTCAGCCTGGACTCCATGAGTTCCAGCACGGACTGGATTACAGAAAGACCCTGTCTCGTAAACAACAACAAAACTCCTCACATTTTTATTGTCCTTTAAATAGGGGCATTGATGACTGGAGATTGGCACTTGCCTAGCATCCCCAAGGCCCTGGCTTTAATCCCCAGCACCATAAAACAAAGAAATGGCCTGGAGAGATGGCTCAGTAAAGAGCACTGGCTGCTCTTCCAGAGGACCCAGGTTCAATTCCCAGCACCTGCATGGCTGCTCACAACTGTCTGTATTCCATTCCCAGAATGAAACATCCTCTTCTGTCCTCCATGGGCACCAAACACTCATGTTGTGCACAGATATACATGTAAGCAAAACACCTATACACATAGAATTGAAAAGGAAAAAACAAGCAACAACAAAAACTTTGGAAATTTATATGAAGAGTATTTATAGTAATGCAAGAAGCTGAAATGATACAAATTGACTACATTAAAACATTAGGAAATAAGGTTTTTAAGGTCTCACTCTATGACTAGTGCATCATTTTATCATCTTATACACAAGATAGTCTCCTAGTCATTTGTCTGTAGAAAGCATCTGACATTGTGTCAGGAAGTTCCCAAAGCATGACTGAAGAACAGTCAGAGAAAAGTGAGCCCTTTTCCTGGTTGGTCTCCACAGTTGGTGGAGCCACACTACATTCTTTTAGGCTTCATGCAGTGGACGGTAGTCAAGGCTGGTTTATCTTTCCAATTTAGTACACACCTATAACTAGAAGAAGCCATCTATTTTTGAACAGTTTCTAAAACGACAGTCAATTTTTTTGTCTTTTGTTATTGTTGAGAGGGTTTCTCTGTGTAGCCCTGGCTGTCCTGGAACTCATTCTGTAGACCAGGCTGGCCTCGAACTCACAGAGATCTGCCTACCTCTGCCTCCCAAGTGCTGGATTAAAGGCATTTGCTACCACCGCCCACCTTCCTGCATATATTTCTATGCATATATTTTTATGCACCATGTGTACCTTGTGCCCGTGGAGGCTAGAAGAGGACATTGGATCCTTGAAACTGGGATTATAGATGGTTGTGAGCTGCCATGTGGGTGTTGGGAATTGAATCCAGATCCTTAACAATGCTCTTAACCCCTGAGCTATCTCCCCAGACCCTAAAAGCTACTTTTAAAGGAGGCTAGTTGGCCACCTGTCAGGTCCCAAGGGAGAGCATGCTACAGGCTACAGGCCCCAGAGACAAAGATAAGGACCCTGTCCCAACTGTCTCTGCAAGTGTAGATACCACTAGACCCTCTCTCAAGGACCTGAGAGCATAGGATGGAGCATAACCAGCCAGCTCAAAAATGTAGGCTGTTGCCGGGTGGTGGTGGTGCACGCCTTTGATCACAGCACTCAGGAGGCAGAGGCAAGCGGATCTACAGAATAAGTTCCAGGACAGACAGTCAGGGCTACACAATAAAACCCTGTCTGGAAAAAACAAAAACAAAAAACCCAACAACAATGACAATGACAAAAAAACTTAGGCTATAATGCCAAGGACAAAGGAGCCCTCATCCTGAACTAGAGTACATAGTCACTTACCTCACAGGGAAAGGTACTGTGGAGAAACCACTGAGCAGAAATAGGAAGCCCCGACTCTCCAGAGCTACTTGTGTGAATCCAGGCTCAGGGCTGAGTATCCACTTATTCTCATGATAGTTTCCAGCCCTTACTCTGAGCATTCTTACAAATTAGATGCTAGGTTTCTCTATGATCTATATGAGTACCATACGCCTGTAAAGTTTCTCTGCCCCACTTCTTTCCCTGCTCCCTAAACTCAAGTTGTTATCCTTTTCCAATGTTTATTTTTCAGTTATGTTTGTGTGTCTGTACATGTGAGTACAGGTACCCATGGAGGCCAGAAGAGATCAGATCCCCTTAGCTGGTGTTACAGGAGGGGAAGTTGTGAGTTGCCTTTTGTAGGTGTCAGGAGCTAAATTCTGGTCCGCTGCAAGAGCAGTATGTGCTCTTGGCCACTGAGCTTTTTTTTCCACTCTATATGATTTATTTTACCCTTAATTATGTATAAGTGTGTGTGTGTGCAGGAGGAGTGTGGGTATGTGAATGTGAGAGCGGGTGCCCTGTTGTAGAATATTATTTTCAGGTGTGTTACTTTTGTTTATGGTGCATTTAACTCTGTGAAGCTGTGTTACTTTGCCTGTCTAAAACACCTGATGGTCTAATAAAGATCTGAACGGCCAATGGCAAGGCAGGAGAAAGAATAGGCAGGACTGGCAGGCAGAGAGAATATATAGAGAAGAAATCTGGGAGGGGAGAAGCAGCAGCAGCTGGAGGAGGAGGAAGACTCCAAGGGCCAGCCACCCAGCTACACGGCAAGCCATGGAGTAAGATTTACAGGCGTAAGAGAACGGGAAAAGCCCAGAGGCAAAAGCTAGATGGGATAATTTAAGTTAAGAAAAACTGGCTAGCAACAAGCCAAGCTAAGGCTGGACATTTAAAAGTAAGAATAAGCTTCTGTGTGTGATTTATTTGGGAGCTGGGTGGTGGGCCCCCCAAAAGAGTAAAAGCCCTATTACCTTTTTCTAAATTTAGGGTGTGAGGCTTCTGAGTAAAGTTGATGCATAGCTTCCAAGATCAAGTAACAGGTTCCTAACTATAAGTTGAGTAGAATTTGTACCCTGTTTCTAGTAGAAAACTATGTTTGAAGAATGTGCGGTTCTACTTAGCAAGAAAAGGTTCTCAGGCCCCTGGGGATGGTGCCATCTTTCTTTCTAGTGGCTAGGTGGCAGAGGTCTGTGGGCACTATGAGAACAGTGCAGAGTCAGGCATAGGAATTAAGTTCTCTTTCTGTAATTGTTTCTCCCCTGCCCGCCCGCCCGCCCGCCCTGCCCAGGAGAAGAAGAAGCCCTCACAGTTGACACCTCAGCGGGGCTTCAGTGAAAACGATGATGATGACGATGATGACTCATCCGAGACTGATTCTGATGACGATGATGATGATGAGGAGCACGGAGCGCCTCTGGAAGGGTAGGAAGGACCCTGCGCCAAGGGGGATTTTGCTCAGAGTGGCAGTTAGAAGGACTTACCTGGGAATAGACTGCAGCATCTTTTGATATCGTCTGCTTAGGGTTTTCTCACGTCTCAGGAGCCTGGCATGGTGAGTTGTCATTTCTTTCTGGCTCCACTGCCTGATCTGCTCCTGTGATGTCACCTAAACTATCTGAAACATTTGTGGGCTCAGCAAGTACACGGGGTTAACCGAAAGCATGGCCTCTGCCTTCCAGGAGCTCCCAGTTTGGGGAAGAAGTGCACTTGTGCATATACCAAAGCCTGTCTGTCTAGGGGGCAAACTACATGCACAACAGCATTTCCATTGTAGGCTGAGATCCTTTGGGAGAGGAGAGAAGATCTTCAGGGGCCTCACGTGGAGGCAAGGTTCTTGGGTGGTGCTAAGTCAACAACAACAACAGTATTTTACTCTGTTGCAGCCGCATTGTCACAGTGAGTCATGATTCACTCCTGTAAGTTATAATCAACATATACACTGGGGATATAGATAAAGCTCAGTGGTCATGTATTTGCCGCTATATGTGAGGCCATGGGTTCAATCCCCAGAACTGCAAAACAAACATATAAAGTACAATTACTAGCCAAGTGTAATGGCACATACCCAAAGTCTCAGCTACTTGGAAGGCTGAGATAAGAGGATCTCTTGAACCCAGGAGTTTAAGGCCAACTTGGGCACCATAGCAATGCTTCATCTTAAAATAAACAGATAAGTATAACAAAAAATTAAGAAGTTATGTATATAAAATCACCAGTGAACTAAATGGTGAAATAACCAATCAAAATTTTGTCTACTTGTTGAAAGTATATGTCGCAGCCAAGTGTGGTGGCTCTGTGCTTAAGAGTGCTTCCTGCTCTTCCAGAGGACCTGAGTTTGGTCCCCAGCACCCATGTCGGCTGGCTCAAATTCACCTGTTACTCCAGTTCCAGGGATCCAGCGCCCTCTTCTGGCCTTTGCAGTGTACATGCATGTGCATGCACACGCACTAGCATATCTGTATAAAAAATAAATCTTTTCAAAAAATGTATAAAATATATTTAGTAGGTTGGACATGGTGGCACAGACCATGTTTGTAATCCAAACACTCAGGAGGCTGAAACAGGAGTATTGCAGGCCTGTGATCAGCTTGAGCTGCATACACAACAAGGCCCTATCTCAGAAAACCCCAGGGTTGGGTCAGCTGGCTCAGAGGGAAAAGGCACCTGCCACCAAACCTGAAGACCTGAGTTCATTCCTTGGGATCCACATGGTGGAAGGAGAGAACCAACTCCCTCTAGTTGTCTCTGACCTTCATACACACATCTGACCCGTCCAGCAGGCCAGGTTATTTGGTGGGACTCGAGGAGGCACCTCCTAAAAGACCAATGGGGGTGAGAGAGAAAGGAGACCAGGCACGTAAAATGACAGAGTCAGTCTGAGTTGTGTCAAGGTCTCGTTTATTGCAAGGGGAAGCAGGTTTATATATGCTGGTAGATGGGAGAAATGAATAGGGGAAAGGGGGGGATGAAAGTTTGAATAATAGGGTCCGGGTGAGGTCTCTTTGAAGAATAGAGTCAGGGAGAGGTCTCTTTGGTCCAATGCTTGTGCAACTGACCAACCGAACATACTCCAGGAAGTTAATCTAAAAGTATATTAATCTAAAGGTACATTTTGTGGTTTTTCCGGGAGTTATTGTTTTTTGTAACTTAGTAACAGTTGTCAAGGGTGTAGTTACATCAGATCATCCAAGCAAGAAAGGTCACAGCGCAGTCATCCAACTTTAGGTCCCCAACACACATCTATTCACTTATACACCATAGCCCTCTCTCACCTCCATGTGCATTCCCTGGCATGTGCTCCTGCACACGTGTGCATGCATCACATTCACCACACATGCATGCATATACACGCATACTCAAAGATTTTTAAAAGTCATGTTGTGGGGCCTGGAGAGAAGGCTCAGTGGTGAAGAGTACTGGCTGCTCTTACAGAGGACCTGGATTCAGTTCCCAGAATTCACATGGAAGCTCACAGCTGTCTGTAACTCCAATCCCAGGGGATCTGACACAATCTTTTGGCCTCCTTGGGCATAAAGTATAAACGTGATGCACAGACATACTTGGCAAAACACCCATACCCATTAAAATAATAATAATAATAATAATAATAATAATAATTGGAGCTAGAGAGATGGCTCAAGGGTCAAGAGCACTGACTGCTCTTCCAGAGGACCTGAGTTCAATTCCCAGCAACCACATGGTAGTTCACAACCATCTATAATAGGATCTGATACCCTCTTCTGGCATGTAGGCATACATGCAGACAGAGCACTTATACTTAAGAAAAAGTACATAAATAAAATTTTAAAAAATCACATGGGTTTTCTGAAGCTTTTTCCTTAGTTAGAGATCATTGAGAGGCAATTATAATCAATGTTGAAGTTTCTTTGTAAGCCACCAGGAAAGTAGGCAGGGGCAGGTGGTCAGTTCAGGCTCACATCTCTATGGTGCAGATCACATGGGCTGGCCAGGGCCCTGCTACCCGTGCCCCTCGAGGGTGGCTTTGACCTGCCTGTATCTCCCTCCCCAGGGCCTACGATCCTGCAGACTATGAGCATCTGCCGGTCTCAGCTGAGATCAAGGAGCTCTTTGAGTACATCAGCCGGTAAGCATTCGAGCATCTGCTGTACCCGACCATGCCTGCCTTGCCCGAGCCATTCCACTCCCTAGTTCAAAGCAACACTAAGTGCTTCTGATGCTTTTTAGCCCAGTCAAGTGACATTTCTGACTGCTTCCACCTTCCCTAAACTGTCTCTTGTAGGTACACACCTCAGCTGATCGATCTGGACCATAAACTGAAACCTTTCATTCCTGATTTTATTCCAGCTGTTGGAGATATTGATGCATTTTTAAAGGTACAGATGGTGCATCCTAAAAATGATTCCCCTGGCCAGGCAGTGGTGGCGCATGCCTTTAATCCCAGCACTTGGGAGGCAGAGGTAGGGGGATCTCTGTGAGTTTGAGGCCAGCCTGGTCTACAGAGTGAGTTCCAGGAAAGGTGCAAAACTACACAGAGAAACCCTGTCTCGAAAAAACAAAAAACAACAAAAAAAAAACAAAGACAAACAAACAAACAAACACAAAAAAAATGATTCCCCTGGGGTTTGCTCCAGCTCATCTGTTCTAATAGTTCCCCTAATTTCTCTGATGACAATTGGCTGCCTTAATAGTCTTCATTGCATTGGAGTTCTTTTTTTTGTTTGTTTTGTTTTGTTTTGTTTTGTTTTTCAAGACAGGGTTTCTTTGCATAGCCTTGGCTGTCTTAGAACTCACTCTTTAGACCAGGCTGTCCTCAAACTTGCAGAGATCCGCCTGCGTCTGCCTCCCAAGTGCTGGGACTAAAGGTCTGCAGTGCACCACCACCGCCTGGTGTTATATTGGAGTTCTTAACCTTGCTGTCTCCTCAGATTCCACTCACTGGGTTATGAGATGCATTATTATGTATTTGTTCCCTAATTGACCATGAATTTAGCCCCATATTTATGCTCCATACATCATGTGGGTTCATTCTAGATAGGACTTGGTCTAGTATAATAGAGGGGCATACTTTTTACTGTTGACACACTACTGGAAATTCACTGCTGGAAATAATAATTTCAGCAGTTTATGGGAAACAGAAGCCATGGCTCTGCTGTGAATCTCCCATTTCCCCTCAGTGCTCCTAACCTTTCTCTGAACCAGGTACCACGTCCTGATGGAAAGCCTGACCACCTTGGCCTCTTGGTGTTAGATGAACCATCTACAAAGCAGTCGGACCCTACTGTGCTCTCACTCTGGTTAACAGAGAATTCCAAGCAGCACAACATCACGGTAAGCTGCTGGTCTAGAGCAGGGCCCAGCGTGAAAGCAGGGGATTAGGTCAGAGGCTTCACTGACCATTGCCTGTTGAAAGGGGGTGTGGCTTCAGACCAGCCTGGGTTTTTTTCTTTTTTTGTTTTTCAAGACAAGGTTTCTCTGTGTAGTTTTGGTGCCTGTCCTGGAACTCACTCTGTAGACCAGGCTGGCCTCGAACTCACAGAGATCCGTCTGGCTTTGCTTCCCAAGTGCTGGGATTAAAGGCATGCGCCACCACCGCCCAGCCAGCCTGGGTTTTTAGTGATGGCTTTATTGAGATAGTTTACATACCATAGGAGTCACACACACACCTTTTTTTTATTTGAAGATTTGTGTGTTTGTGCCTCACATGAATGCAGTGCCCATGGGGGCCAAAAGAGAGCATCAGATCCCCTGGAGCTGGAGCTACAAATGGTTGTGAGCTGCCATGTGGGTGCTGGGAATTGAACCTGGGTCCTCCATAAGAGCAGCCAGTACTCTTAACCCCTGAACCATCTCTTTAGCCCCAGGAGTCCCCCTTTTAAATTGGACAGTTCACTCACTGGCTTTCAGTACATTCCCGGAGTTGTATGCTTGTTACTCTACAGTGCTTTTCTGTCCCAGCCAGGTGTCCTGGCACTGGGCCTCCATCACTACTCACAAAGCTTCCTCCCTTCAGAACGGAGCCATAGCCGGTCTCTCTTCCTGACTCAACTGGCCACTTCACTCCTCCTGTGACTAATACTCTTTTTAGTGTGAGCCACATTTCCTTAGGCTCGTCAGTTGTCCCCACTTTTGTTAGGAACACAGCTAGAACACTCAAGTGTACGTCTTTGTATGGCGGATGTTTAATATCTCTTGCATATATGTGGAGGAGGAGGAGGATTGCATTGCTGTTTACTTACTCTGGTCAAAATTTTGAAGAACTGCCAAAATGTTTTCTGAACTGGTAGCAGTCCCTCCACCAATGAAGAGGAATTGAAAATTCTCCAAATCCTAACTTACACTTGTGATTGGCCCTTTTAATTCCAGCTGTCCTAGCAGATGTGAAATGGCATTTCACTGTGGTCAGCCCCCCCTTTACTGTGCATCCTTCTCATGGCTCCACCAGTCTTTTTCTTTCTTTTTTTTTTTTTTTCTTTTTGAGACAAGTTCTCAGGTAGCCCAGGCTAGCCTCAAACTCCTGATCTTCCTGCCTCTGCTTCCCAAGTGCTGGGATTGTAGTTGGCAGGTGTGCATCACTGTGCTCAGCTAACAGCACTTTTTCTTCTATTTTGGCTTTTTGAGATAGGGTCTGTCTATATAGCCCTGGCTGGCATGGAACCCACTATAGACCAGGATGGCCCACTGAAATCTACCTACCTCTACCTCCCAAGTACTGGGATTAAATGTATGTGCCATCAGGCCCAGCAAACAGCACTCTTCCAATTAATGGTTTTAAATTACTGTCCTAATCTGCTTCCTATTGCTGTGATAAATGTCATGACCAAAAACAACTTGGGAAGGAAAGGGTTAATTTAATTTGGCTTACACATCCCATGTCACAGTCCATTCATTGAGGGAAGTCAAGTCAGGAACCTTAAGGCAGGAACTGATGGGAACCATGGAAGAGTGCTGCTTGCTGGCTTATTCTTCTTGCCTGTTCTGGATTTCACTCTGTAGACCAGGCTGGCCTCGAACTCACAGAGATCTGCCTGCCTCTGCCTCCCCAGTGCTGCGATTAAAAGTGCGCACCACCGCCCAGTGCTCAGCCTGCTTTCTTATACACCCAAGACTGCCTGCTTAGGGGCTGGGTCCTTCCACATCAGTCATCAACAGAGAAAATGCCCCCCCCCCCCCACACACACACACTTACCCGCAGGCCAAATTAATGGAGGCAATTCCTCAACTGCTGTTCCCTCATCTCAGATGACTTCAGCTTGTGTCAAGTTGACAGAAAACAACACCACCCTGGGGCTGGAGAGATGGCTCCGAGGTTAAGAGCACCAACCAACTGCTCTTCCAAAGAACCCAGGTTCAATTCCCAGCACCTACATGGCAGCTCACAACTGTCTGTAACTCCAGTTCTAAGGGACCCACCACCCTCACACAGACATGCAGTCAAAACACTAATGTTCACAAAATAAAAATAAATAAAATTAAATGATTATTAAAAAAACAACACCAACACATACACACACACCCCAAAAAATAAATAAAACAAATAACTCAGTTATGCAAAATAATGGGTTTCATTATAATGTATCTGTATCATTGTTCTCCTTATTTTTTTAGCAACATATGAAAGTAAAGAGCCTGGAAGATGCCGAAAAGAATCCCAAAGCCATTGACACCTGGATTGAGAGCATCTCTGAGTTACACCGTTCTAAGCCCCCTGCGACTGTGCACTACACCAGGTGATAACTAGAGGTCGCTATGCAGTCTTAGCTGGCCTTCAGCTCAGTCTTCTTCCTGCTTCTGCCCCCTCATGACAGTACACGGCAGAGATGTGACCTCACCACTGTAGTTTATAGTAACGGGCACCATCTGTGACCCTTTGCTCCTGAGGAAAGGCCAAAACCTGGGGGTAAAGCAGCTCAGCATGAGGTCCTTAAAAAGATGTCCATCACACTGTGTCTCATCTGACTTAGAAGTCGGAAAGTTGGCATCTGCTGGCACAGACTGCAGATGCAAAGATGGGCATTCTCTGCATCATGACTTAGCTGGCTGCTTCAAACCACGCCCTGGTAAATTTGCCTTTCCGTTCCAGGCTCTCCTGCAGCCCCGGCTCACCCAGTTGAGTGCCTGGTTTAGAGGGAGCTGATGCCGTTGGTCAGTGATTCTCTTCATATTTACTTCTCCACTCTAGGCCCATGCCGGACATTGACATGCTGATGCAGGAGTGGTCCCCAGAGTTCGAAGAGCTCTTGGGAAAGGTGAGTGGGAAGGAGCAGGAGTGAGTGTGGCATCCATCCAGGGCCCAGGGTTTTCTCTCTTCTGTGTTAGCACTCTGGCTTCTAAATGGAACTGGAACCCATGATAGAAATATATACATACTGTAAAGCTTGATTGTTTTGCCGACTGACCACACTTATGTAATCAACACATTAGATTAGTAAACCATACACTGCCAGCCTTCCAAAAACCCCTTCTGCTCTCCCCGTCCAAAGTGACCATTGTCCTGTTTTTGTGTTTTCTCTAAATCTTCCCCCTTTCCATCCCTGCACTGGAGGTTGAACCTAGGACCTCATCCAAGGTAGGCAAGTGCACTCCCACTGAGCTAGTCATATATATGATCAGCCCTCTAAACCTACTTCTATGCCCTCTTCTTCTCTACATGATGGGAGACCAATCCATGTTCCAGGTCTTGTTTATTCATTTTCATAAATGAATTGTAGACTGTTCTTTAATCTGTAGTGACGGGCATTTAGTGTTTCCAGTTCCCATGTATTGCAATGATGCTCCTGGGACATTCCATCGAGCAGCCGGCTCTGATAAACATGTCTCCCCTGCGTTATTACTGTCGGTGCCTGCCACTTTCTCTAGAGGTGTTGTCTATGTTAGAAGCTGATGTCTCATTCTTAATTGCCAGATGTTTAAATCTTATCTGTCTACCCGTCCGTCCGTCCGTCCGTCCATCCATTCATCCATCCATCCATCTATCCATCTATTTCTATCTATCCATCCTTCCATCCATTTTCCGTCTGTCTGTCTAACAATCATCTATTTCTTGGGGATTGAACCAAGAGCTTCCTGCATATTAGACAAGTACTTTGCCAAGTGAGCTACATTCTTGCCCTACACTCTAATTTTTATAACAAAGAGAAAAAAACTTAGGAAAAAATAAAATTTAGGAAAAAAAAAAAAAAAGGAAACCATTTTGTTTGCTTGTTTTAGAGACAAAGTCTCACGGTGAATCCTAAATTAGAACTCACTCTATATCTAAGGTTGGCCTCCAACCCATGGGACTTCTGCTTCAACCTCCTGAGGGCTGGGATTACAGGCGTAAGCCACCAACCCACGCCAGACCAACTCTTTATTTTTAATTCTTTTCACTAGCATACAAACTAACAGCTTTAATTATGACGTGTTCACGCACACTGACCTGCAGTTGGTCCTGTCATACTGACGTGTTCACGCACACTGACCTGCAGTTGGTCCTGTCATACTGACGTGTTCACGCGCACTGACCTGCAGTTGGTCCTTTCCCGAGTCTTGTCTCTATCACTCTGTCCTCCTAGGGAACTCCTTTCCACCTTCATGTCATGTGTATTCTGTTACCCTTCCACTCACTCACACCCTCTTTTTTCCTTCTCAAGGGCCCCTTTCTCATTTCCTAGCCTCTTCCAACACTCACTCTCACAGAAGTACACACTTACAAGAATTAGAATGAGAGGCCGTGTAGCTAGAGTTTTCCTGCCTGGCCCACAGTCAGGATAAATCTCTCTCACCTGGCAGTCCCACAGCCGCTCAGACCCAACCAAGTAAACACAGAGACTTATATTGCTTACAAACTGTATGGCCGTGGCAGGCTTCTTGCTAACTGTCCTTATATCTTAAATTAATCCATTTCTATAAATCTATACCTTGCCACTTGGCTCGTGGCTTACCGGCATCTTCACATGCTGCTTGTCCTGGCGGTGGCTGGCAGGCAGTGACTCCCTCTGCCTTCCTGTTCCTTTTATTCTCTCTGTTAGTCCCGCCTATACTTCCTGCCTAGCCACTGGCCAATCAGTGTTTTATTAGCAACACATTTGCCATACAGAACATCCCACAGCAAAGCCGTCTATGAGAGCATATGTTATTTGTCTTCCCATGTTCATCTTTCTTGGTGGCTACATGAAATTCGGTTGTGTATAGGCACCATTTTCACTCTCCATTCAGCTGTTGACAGACATCTAGACTGAATCCATTTCCTGGCTATTGTGAATAAATCAGCAATAAACATGTATGAGTGAGTGTGTCTGTAGTAGGCAACCTTTGGGCATGTGCCCAGGAATGGTAGAGCTGAGTCATATATTGGACATTCTATTTTTAGTGTTTTGGTTTTTTTTGTTTTTGTTTTTGTTTTTCAAGACAGGGTTTCTCTGTGTAGCTTTGGTGCTTTTCCTGAAACTCACTCTGTAGCCCAGGCTGGCCTCAAACTCACGGAGATCCTCCTGGCTCTGCCTCCCGAGTGCTGGGATTAAAGGTGTGCGTCATCACCGCCGGGCGTGTTTTGTTTTTCAAAACAGGGTTTCTCTGTGTAGCCCTGGCTGTCCTGCAACTCACTCTGCAGACCCGGGTGGCTTCAAACTCAGAGAGATCCACCTGCCTCTGCCTCCCAAGTGCTGGAATTAAAGTCCTATGCCACCACTGCCTGACTTCCAGTTCCTTTTTTTGTTTGTTTGCTTTTGACAATTTCACAATGTAGGTGCAGATGGCCTGGAACTTACTATGTAGACCAGGCTGTCCTGGAAGTCGTAGAGATCTGTCCATGAGTTTTGTCTCCCAGGTGTTGGGCTTAAAGGCCCTCTTGAGCCTTTTGACTGTGGTCCATCCTGTGTTGCTTCCAGGTGAGTCTGCCCACCGTTGAGATCGACTGCAGCCTGGCCGAGTACATCGACATGATCTGTGGTAAGCTGCTCCCGTCCCTAGCCCTGTCTGGCAGCTGTGTTCTGGGCCTTTGGAAGGGCTTGCTGATCCCTGTACAGTGGTGTCTTGATTTACAGTCTTCACCGGAAGCCAGCTGTACTGTTGGCAGCCTGCTAGGGTGGTGTTGGGGCTGAATATTGAACCCCAAAGTAACATGTCCCATTTGGGAGAGGAGTGGCATCCTGAACAGAAGTGCCTCCAGTTCTGGAGTGTGTTGGCGTCTGTCCCTGTGAGCTCTTCTCTGTTACAGCTATCCTGGACATTCCCTTCTACAAGAGCCGGATTCAGTCCCTCCACCTCCTCTTTTCCCTTTACTCAGAATTCAAGAACTCCCAGGTGAGACAGGCTGTCCAGGGCCCTGCTGAGCCTGTGTTCTCGTTGGCCTGTTCCCTGGTTGTGTGAGCAGCAGAGGAGACTGGGGTGGGGGGAAGAGAGGACGGGCTTAAACGGAACTTAGCGAGGAGGCACACAGAAGCAAGCGGCCTCAGGAGTGCGAGCAGGCAGGAGACAGACAAGGGATTGTTTTGAAGGGATGGGTACATCACTGTCTCTTTCAAAGGTAAGCCAATGTATTAGTTTGGAAGTAGACTTAGGACATGTTTAGGGACATGTCTCACTATGGCCAAGGCTGACCTGGAAATGATGGTGTAACCCAGGCTAGTTTTGAACTCACAGTGATCCTCCTGCCTCATCCTCCTAGTTGCTAGGATTCCAAGCCTGTGCCACCTTGCTCAGTTTAGCCTAAAGGGGTTTTAAATTGGTCACCCTTGTTAAAATGTAGCGACTGGCACGTTCCAAACTCTGTCCTCTCCCTTTTCTTGCAGCATTTTAAAGCTCTCGCTGAAGGCAAGAAAGCGTTCACCCCTCCCTCCAACTCGGCCTCCCAGGCTGGGGATGCAGAGACGTTGACTTTCATCTGAGCCGCCTCCTAGGGCTCCTTCAAAGTCAGATGAAGACATGGTCTTCGTGGGAGCTTAACATCTGCCTGCCCCACAGCTGGCTAGGGTAGCACAGGTCCTGCTGCCCGTCTGCAAGCGCAGGGCACATATTTACCACTGGGCTCCTTCCGCCCGCCTCCGATTGCCTTCCCCAAGGAAGGACACAGCCACACTGCTGTGGGCATCTGAGTTGGAAGAACCGGATTTCGGAGAGCCATAGGACACAGGTTGGGGGTGGAGCTTCCAAAAACACTCTTTAGTTAACTGGAAGAACATTCCGTCAGGTTGTGATAGAATATATATTCGGTTTTCACCCACGGCTCCTGACTCATTCCTCCCCCACTGTCCTGGTGATTTCCAGCGTGACTAGGATAGGACTCGGGCCTGCCTCTGCCTTTTAGACTCAGTCTTCCTGTCTCTGACTTCTGCCCCCTTTCACCCGCTCTCTTTTCTCCCCAAGCAGGCCACAAAGACTGAATCTCTTCCTCAAGGCAAGTCGTGGATATTTGCCCTTACAATCTTACATTCTTCTATGTTTCTTTTGTTGGGGGTATGAGACAGGGTCTCATGTAGCCCAGGCTGGCTTTGAACTGGCTGTGCAGACTAGTCTTGAAAACCTGATCTTCCTGCCTCTACCTTCACCTCCCAGGTTGAGGCTTACAGACTTCTTCAGCCAAGCTGATGATAATAGATCAAGACCCTCATTTAGATGAGGTCTTGCCCCTTCTTAGCAAGGAAGCAATACTGAGGAATTTCCAGACCCCACCCCCCACAAATCCACAGTATTAGATCAGACCATTTTTGCCCAGTCACATGTCAGCATAGCAGTCCATGTTTCAGCTATGCCTTTGTGTGATGTCTCCATGGAAACTTCAAAGGTCAGGGTATGGAGAACTTTCAGACAGAGGCAGGTGGCATGCATCTTACGTGTCTTTTTTAATTTTAAAATAATCTTACTAGTTTATTTTAGACAGGGTGTCTGTACAGCCCAGAGTGGTCTGTAATTCACTGTGTAGCTCAGGCTCCTCCTGGGTGTGAGGATTACAGACCTGAGCCACCATGCCATCTGTCCACCCCTTCACCTGGGTCCTTTGAATGGCCTTTATGAGAATCTGGGAAAGGTGTTTCTCTGAGTTCTGCAAGCTGTTGAAACCCTAGGAACAGGTTGTGGGGACACCTAACTTACTGGTGGGTGTTAAGCACAGGCAAGGCCTTTAATCCCAGCACTTGGGTGACAGAGGCAGGGGGATCTCTGTGAGTTCAAGGCCAGCCTGGTCTATAGAGCGAGTTCCAGGACAGCCAGGGCTGCACAGAGAAGAAAAAAAGGCACAGGCAAGAGCATGTGGCCCTAGGAAGCGAGCCTAGCCATGGCAGCGCTAGGAGAAGAGCTGCTTAGGTGGGGAGAAGTAGAGGATAGATCGAGGGACTGCTGGAGTGCTGTCAGCCACTGTCCAGTCCGGGAACCTGAAACCGTTCTAGCTGCTTTAACAAAGGACATTGAACACAACCAAGTGGTTACAAAAGTATGTGCAAGATGGCACAGCCGGTAAAGGTGCTTGCCACAAAGCCTGCCAACCCGAGGTCAGTCCCTGGAACTCACCAGGAAAAGGAGAGAACTACCAAAACTTTCTTCTGGTAGCCACATGCACTTGCATGAACACACACACACACACACACACACACACACACACACACACACACGTAATTTTTAGAAAGTTTAGTGTGGGAAAACAAGGGAGAATGGGACTGATGGAAGTACATGAAGTTAAAGATTGGTGACTAGGACAAGGGTTGGCTGTGGCTGGATGCTGAGGGCTAAGGAAGATTGCAGAGCCTCATCCATCACTGCAGGGACTTTGAGTGACAGACACAGATACAGGCCAGAAGCATGAGAACAAGGAATTATATATATGTTTGGAAGCTCTGAACCCCGTCTTTTGGAATTTTTATGGGGACCTCATTGCACAGGCTTGATTGACTCCAGGACAAATATGTAGAGATAAGACTAGCCCCAAAGAGTGTGATCGATCGCTAGATGCTGGGGAGGGAAAGCTAGCAAGGCCCGTCTGCTTGCTCCTTCAGTAATCCCTGCTCTGGAGAACAGGCCAGTAGAGGTAGAACCAACAGATCCTGATAGAGACTAGACATGGCGGATGGAGAGAAAGGCAGCTTGGGCGTAAGCAACTGTATTAATGGGTGGGTAATGGAGCCAAGTACTGACGGGAAGCAAGTGGGACCACGGTGGACTAATTAGGGGGAAGGTTTCACTGTCAGCCTGACAGACCAACACACACAGACAGTTCATGTTTCTGTAAACTCAAACCAGCTGTGATCACGTCACGCTGGAGGCTTTGGTGCTGCTCACTTGGACACGAGGCCCGGCAGTCTGTTCTCTGTTCTCTTAGCATCAGCCTTAGTGTTTAACTCAAGAGGGGAGGCGTGCTGTGATAGGAGCTCAGATACTCCATTAGGTTTTCAGGGAACAGACCACCTTGGCTGTGGTTCTTACCTATGGTGGTTAATGTTCCATGTTAAACTAACAGATACTGAACTGCTGCTCCTGGGGGGTACACAGGCACTTGCTGTGATTGAAAACTCACTTAGTACAGAGAAGATTGGCATGGCCTTACACAAGGATGACACACAAATTCGTGAAGTACTCCATGTTTTTCCTGTGTTTGAATCTATTGTGTTTTGTACAGGACATTACCCTCTGTGCTATTTTGTGGTTGTAAAACTGCTGGAGATGTTTAAAAGAGGGAGGGAGAGAGAAGGCTGTGTATACACTGGCAGTGTAGATGAGTAGCTGAGCACTCGTGTGGTGTGCACCAGCCCTGGGTTCTGTCACTAGCACAGCAAAAAGAAAAAGGGGGTGAAGCTCATTGTAAAACATCCTTGGAGAACCAGGGTGGTGGTACATGGCTGTAATCCCGTGTACATGGTGGAGGCAGGCAGATCAGACATTCAAGGTTATTCATCCTCCTCTGTCCAGTAGTGAATTCAAGGCTAGCCTACACTACGTGAGTCCTTATCTCAAAAAACAAACACAAATTAAAAAGTGTTGAAGGAATGAACAAAGACATACTTACTCAGTCAAGGCAGTTTACTGTGTGTGCGGCACGAACCAGTAACAAGAGAAAAATTACAAAACAAGATACCAAGAAGGGAAAATAGACTCTGTACTCCATTGTTCTCCGGCCATTTACATGTTGCTGTTTAAAAGCATTCTTAGCTCTTTGGGGTTATGTGGGTTCCTGCTTTCTCTCTGTCCCCCTAAATCTTCTGACACTGTTGACTTATATGCCCACTATGACCATCTCCTAAATGGGATAGGGCAGCCAGGGACTGGTCAGGGATGTTGCTGCTTGGGGAGAGACATGCAGAGAGAGAAACCATTAATCCTGAGTGCTCAGAACACAGTGAATTGCTGAAGGCCAAACATGGGGAGCCTGAGAAAGCCATGGGCCCTCCTCTCCCTGGGGAATGTGCTTAAAGTGGGAACACTTGTACAAAACGATGCATAGCTACTCGCCATCCTGGGAGCCAGCTGACCTGTCACTTCTTCCTGCTCATCTTGTGCTAACACCAGAGGCTGGCACCTGGGGACTCCAGCCAATGGAAGTCGAATGCCCAGTGAAGAAGAAGGTCTAGTCTATGACCTTTGATGCCCAAGAGGAGATGGGGACAGAAGGGCAGAGAGATAGATATGCAGCAAAAGGGACTAATTTGTGCTTGGCCAGGTCCCTGGGCAAGGGGCCAGTTCCTGAGCAAAGGGCAGTCTGGTTCTCTACGACTAGCAGGGGCTGGTTTCCCTGAGGGAAAAAGCTGCATAGCATAGGCAGGACATCCGAACTGTGCAGGGACCCTCCTGTCCCCCACACAGGCATCCCTCTGCCTATTGTACGAGGTAAAGAGGACACTAGTGTGGAGCATACAGTGGGCCAACCTCTTACATGTGGGACACCTGAACACACCAGGTTCCATCTGCCTGGGCCCAGTTATCACATGCAAGACCCCAGACTGAGTGAGTACAAGGGGCCTAGCTCTGACCAATGGTTTTGCCAAGGCTAGACCATGCCTTTCAGGTTAGAGTGTAATAAAATCCATCATGAATGACCCACAGGGTACCCCTACCAGGAGGGCCATGTGGCAGTGGCATGGCTTCTTTGTGGTCACAACATGGCCAGGCAGAGGAAGGCTTGAAGGAGACACTGGGGTGGGGTACTCTGGGGAGTCCACAAGCCGCCTGGGCCTCATGCCTCACCCTCAAGCTCAGAGCCAGATCTCATCACTGCTTACACTGGACACTCGGTAGATGTAGCCCAACATTGGGAGACGGATGAAGCCTGTGCGTCAGAGATGCCAAGGGCTTAGTGACACTGGTTCTCTGGAGCTTGGGAGAGCCCTTTCTGCCCCAGCACCCAGGGGCGTTGGGTATGAGCACAGGGATGTGAAGAGGAGCTAAGGAGAACAGCAGGGCTCTGCTCAGTACCTTGGCTGGTGAGGAGGCCGCCATGCTCGGCTTCTAGAAGCTCTGGACGGCTGCTGTGCTGAGCCGCTGGCCGCTCTGTCGCTTTCCCTGTTGGGTGACAGATGGGGTGGTGCCAGGACAGGGCTTGGCCTAAGGGGACACATGTCCTCCTAAGAACCAGGGGCTCTCTCTTGGAAGTTCTAAAGATTAAACCCAGGGAGAGAACCGGTCCCAGGCATACCTCTGAGATCCGGAGTGAGGTCATTGAGCTGAAGGTTGGATGGGAGGGACATGTTCTCACGCGGCAGGCGTACATTATTCAGTTTGAGGTTATTGGAGTCACTACAGGATAGACAAAGGCTGAGACAGACCCTGGTACCAGCAGGCACGCAGTCTGCTTTGAGGCTCAATCCAGACCTCCCAGAAGCCCAGGTTACCACCTGTCCTTTAGTTTCAAATCCAGTGCCTTGCATTTTAGTTTAGCCCATCTGCCCAGCCCCAGGAAGCATTACCTAGATATCAGAGACGGACGCCGGGAGGGGCCTGAGGACAAAGAAACCATGCCACAGAGTCAGTGTGCCCTCCCATGCTGGGCTCTGCCCCCTGCCTGTTCAGACTCAAGACCCTGGCTTGAGCCAAGAGTCTCAAATGCCCAGTACCTGTCCCTGCTGTCTGCAGGGCACGCAGCCACACCCCCAGCCCTGCCCAGCAAGTGCTCTGCCACATGGCAGAGATGGCTGGCTCTGCCCAGCTCTGCCTGCCACCCTTGCTGCCGCTCACCCCCCAACTTCACTGTTACTCTTCCACCACCCTCGGCCTCCACTGCCTCTGACCCTACCTTTAGTTTTCCTCTCTTTCCTGCAGACCAGGCAGGCCACCAAGGTACTGAACCCCACTAGAGTGCCCAAGGCAAGCCCTCCAGCCACAACGATGCCCAGCAGTGGCACTTCCACTCGGGAGGCCAGGAGCCCTGCAGATTGTCCACTGGTTAGTTTGCAAGTGAGCAGCACCCCCGACCCCGACATGCCATAGCTCCAACTACTCCGCCCTTGCCCAAGGTGGCTGGGAACAACTTATCCACAAGATCCACCCACGGGGCAACAAGCCCTCCCTTTCCATTCCAGGACCCCTGCACCCACCCGAGGGTTTGCCAGGCCAGTGGCTTACCTGGAGCCGGCAGCGAGGCACTGGTGACACCCACATCATTGGTAGCCACCACTGAGAGGTTGTGTGCCAGGCTGTGGAGCTGCAGGTGCACAGTGTGGTTTGTGAGCCAGGGATAGTTCTGAGCATCCAGCACCAGGAAGTCAGAGGCATTCACAGTCACTGACCCATCCTGGTCAATCCAGGTGACATTGGCAGGCGGGTTGGCCCGCACCAGGGCAAACAGGACAACCAGAAGGCCTGGGCCCTGACCTTCCTGATACTTGGCCCCGACCTGGGCAATCTCTGGTTTAACTAGAGCAGAGCAGAGAAAAATGTGCTTTCGTTACAGTCCCTCACTCTGGCCCTTTTTCCCAAATGTGGATGGAAGCCAGGGCCTAGGAATTTCCCTAGAAGGAACGTTAAGGAACAAGTAGCTGGGCCTGCTGGCCCAGCATTAACTCACAGTGATTAAGATAATAAAAGCCATGGGACTGGGCATGTGGCTCAGTCCGTAGAGTGTTTGCCTACCATGCAAAAAGCCCTGAGTTTGATACCTAGCAAAGCATAAAACCAGATGTAGTGGTCATGTCTGTAATCTCAGCACTCAGGAAGCTGAGACGGGGATTTCCAGTTTGAGGCCACTTTTGGATACACAGCAAGACTCTGTCTTAAAATTTAAAAACCCAACCGGGTGGTGGTGGTGGTGGTGGTGGTGGCGGCGGCGGCGGCGGCGGCGGCAGCGGCGGCGGCGCACGCCTTTAACCCCAGCACTGGGGAGGTAGAGGCAGCAGATCTCTGTGAGTTCGAGGTCAGCCTGAGCTACAGAGCAAGTTCCAGGACAGGCTCCAAAGCTACACAGATAAACCCTGTCTCAAAAAACAAACAACAAATTAAAAAACCCTGGGCTGAGGCTGTAGCTAAGTTGGTAGAGAGTTTGCCTACCATACACAAAGTCCTGGGTTCAGTCATACCAGGCATGGTAGCACCTGCCTATCTATGATCTCGGCACTAGAGAGGTAAAAGAAGAAGACCAGAAGTTCATAGTCATCCTTGGCTATGTAGTAGCTTTGAAGAAAGTCTCAAAGTATAAAAATAAAAAAGAATAGAAAGCCAGCCAAAGGGTCTAGATTTGCATCCTGGCCCTGCTTCTTAGTGTCTGTATGACCTTGGGCAGACTGTTCAACATGTTTGTGCCTCAACTTCTCATTTGCAAAATAGGGACGAAAATAGAAATTCCCTTATAAGATCAATGAGGATAAAGCAAGCTACACTGCAAAGTGTTTAATGTTTGTGACCCTTTGGTTAAAGCTGAATGTGTCATGCATACCAGTAATCTCAGTACTAGGGAAGCTGAGACAGATTTGCAAGTTTGAGGCCAGCCTAGGCTATGTTGTAAGACTGCCTCAAAACAAAATACTCAAAACTCTTTTGCTGGGGGTCCAGTAATGTCTCTCCCTGCCCACCTCAGGGATACTTACATTGCACATTGAGAATGACAGAGGCGTTGGCTGACCGGCCACTCCCTGGGTCCTGTAGAGAGCAGTTAAGCTCATGCTGGGCACGCTGGGCAGTGACCGTGAAAGTGCTGGTGCCTCCAGAGAAGGCCTCCCCGCCCACACTCAGTAGTCTTGAAGTGGTGGCCTCCTGTAGCTGTCCATCCAGGTACCAGGCTAATCGGGGAGTGGCAGATCCCCCTGCCACCCGACAGGTGAAGGCATGGCGCTCATTCTCCCGAAGTGCTCTCTCAGCCCAGGTCTGACCATCAATCTGTGGTGCCAGCTCCCCCTGACCTGGAACACAGCAGTCAGCCTCTGGGAGGGGCTTAGACAGACCGTGGTGAGGACCAGTTAGAGGGGCAGCAGGCCAAGAGACAGGCAAGCTGGTTTCTCTCACCAGAGCCTGGCTGGACTTAGGATAGAGTGGGGATAGGGGAACCCAGCTCGGGGGGCCTGGAGCGGGTATCTTGAGAAGAGAGGCAACAAGGAGAGCAAAGAGGGGGCTCTGGCCCCTTAAATGTTTGGCCAAAGGATGAACAGGGGTGTACCTGAACTTAAGAGGGCTGGCAGGAGCAGCAGTGTGTGCCGGAGGGTGGCTTGGCTTAGAGGCAACTCCATGGTGGTCAGGGATCGACCTCCAGGCTGCTGAGAAAAGGGTATAGCCTCCGTACCAGCCAGGCAGGTCTAGCAATTCTTGCAAGAATTTACCATGCACTGGTGTAGGCTGGCCCACAGCGGCCAAGACACGGGCACAAACAGGCACAATCAACAAGATCCAAAGGAAGAGAGACACTCTTCGGGCACAGAAGCCAGCACTGACAGTAGGTGATGACAGACAGATAGACAGACACACAACACACACACACACACACACACACACACACACACACACACACACACACACGTCTTTCCCCCTTCCCCTTTCCTCCATGGGATCGTCCTTCTCCTGACCCGGTCCTCTCCTGGACTGGCTCTCCCTCCCAGCTCTCGCCATGCACCCCTTTCCCAATCTCGGCTGCTCAGGTGGGCTTGGATAGAGAGCATCGCGGAGTCGGGGGCGGGGGGCGGGGGTCGGCAGAGCATCCGGGGCTTCGGAGCATCCTGGCTCACCTGGCTCCCTCCTGGAGCAGCGCCCCAGCAATTACTTAAATCTGGGGAGCGCCGCAGTCCGCTGCAAGGGCGGGGCCCACGCCAGGCGGGACCAATCGCTGCCCGAGCACGGGCAGGTGGCCGCTCCAGCCCCGCCTTCTCCCGTCCGCTCCGGGGTCCCCACCCTGAGGCTAGCTGGTGAGTCGGCGGACGCAAAGCAGACGCAGTCGGCAGTCCAGGAAGTTTTATTGGGTCCTGGTTGGGTCAGGGTTCCCCCTCTCCATCATCCCGCGGCCGCGCTCAGCGCCCATTGGTGGGCCCGCGCAGCTGCCCCATCATGTCGGCCAGCATCCGGTTGCACAGCGCGGCGTACGGGTTGAGCAGCACCAGCTGGCGCCGCGCGAACGGGCTGCCCAGTCGCGCCGCCTGCTCGAAGTCCCTGCGGGCGTCGTCGTCCCGGCCCTGCAATCGCGCCAGCAGCCCGCGCTGCACGAAGCTCTGGCAGGCGGCACGACCCCGGCCGCCGCTCAATGTCACCGCGCGCTCCAAGTCCTCCAGGGCGCCTGCGGGCCGACGAGGGGGGGAGGGGGGATGGCGCGGGTCAGCGGGGTGCGGGCATCCGAGCCCCAGCCCACCCGCTGAGCAGCCCATCCCTGCAATTCACAACCCACCTTTGTGTGGCAGACTTTGGAGCCAAGAGGGATTGTCATTCCTAATAGGGAGGTGACGGGTTAATAGACGTGGCTTGGGAGCCACCCACGGGCAAAGCTGAGATTAAAGTCCAAGGCTCGCCCTGGCCTTGTCCCCGGTATGTTCTACCACTGATGGACCCAAACGTGAATGTTGCTGAGAGCATTTGGTCATTGCATTCGTGAATCTGCCAACTGCCAAAGAGCTGAGGCTCACACCGCGGATAAATAGCTAAGCATCAACTGTATGCTTGGTGACCCACTCTGAGTCCTAGAGTTCAAAAACGTTATCAATGGGGCTGAAGAGATGGCTCAGCGGTTAAGAGCACTGACTGACTGCTCACAACTGTCTATAACTCCAGGTCCAGGGGATCAGACACCTTCACACCAACGCACTTAAAGTTAATAAGAAACATATCATTAGCTACACCACTGTTTCCTGCTATAAAGTCAATCTCCTCTTTTCACCTTTCCCCCTTTTCTACTGCAGGCTATGAAAGCGGCGTTCTTCTCATTTCCTCCTTCATTATCTCCATGGTCTTCATTACCCTGTATCTAATTTCACTGGAAGAAGGCCGTGGAGCCAGAGCTGGCTGCCCTGTTTTATTTTCGTGATTCTCAGAGGAATGTACTCGGGTTGAGTCTCAGAACTCAGAACCTCAGGCCGCCGGTTTGGGGGTTTTGTGAAGTCCACCAGCTGCTGTCTCTGGACCCTGCTTCAATCCATATTCTCTATAGTCTCCTAAAGTGGCTGCCAGGACCCTGGCTTTGCTCAGCACCATCCCGGAGAAAGGCTAGTTCTGGTTTAGGAAACGCAGGAGAGCTACGCTCCCTACCCAGCCCAGACTGCAAACTGAGCCAGCCCCTCTGGGACCAGGCATCGCTCAGTTTCCCTCTCCCCGGCTAGTCTGCTGGAATTCAAGCCTCTACAGGCGGAGTCACCTCTGACACCCCGCTTTCCACCTGCAGGCTGTCACCAACAGCCTATGGCAGACAAGCCTGCAAAAGGAGCTCTTTGGGTATCTTCTACTGTCATTAGGATGGAGTCCAAATTCTCTAGTTTAGGTTCTAGGACACCCCCGCCAACTAGTCCTATCTATGACCTAGTTCTCTACCAGGTCTCTGGCTTACGCTTCACACCCACCTGGCCTCCAATCCCTGGTACTATTCCTCTCTGTCCCATGATCCCCATTCTAGTCACAGTAACCTGAATACACCAGGTTTGATCCAGTTACCCTCCCTGGCCAAGCTAAATCCTTGAGTGACGACCACCTTCTCAGTCTGACACTTGCAGTTTGTCACCCTTGGGTCTCTGCACACTGCTGCAAAGCTCCGCTTTCCATCCTTCCATGGGGGCTGCTGCAGCCAGCCTGGAGATCTGAGGCTCCTCGGACCTAGGCATGCTTTCTAGGCTCCTGGAGACTGTACCAACTAATTCCTCATCTTTCAGAACTTGCCCTTCAGGAAGAGGTCTAATGCTGCTTTTTCTCAAATGTGCCTGCTGTTAGCCTAGTTATGAGTTCCCTGGGGAGCAGTACCATGGGATTTAGAGCCCCGCCACCTCGTTCATAGCCGAGCCTAGCCACCCCTCAGCTGGAGGACACTGGGGAAGCTATTTAACCTCTGTATGCTTCCTTTTCTTCATCTTCACAATGGAATGACAACACATACCTTTTCGGGTGGTCATGAGGATTGTTAGTACAGCCTAGTTGAGTGTATCATGCCTATCCACAGTGACTGCTCTATAAATGTTTTATCCTCATGCCCTCCCTCTACTTTTAGCTTATTGTTGCCTGGAAGGCTCTTATTAAATGTTCCTTAAGTTCATGAACAGAATGTAGCCTCTTGGTTTTCCTAACTATTTCATGAAGCTAGCAGAATCCAAACCCTGTCCTGGATTTTATAGGTAAGAACGTGGGTGTCAGGGTGCTTAGGGTCTCCGTTCCTAACCCCAGAGCCAATTCATCTGTGCCCTTCAAGGAAGGGATTCTTTCTGTGGAGGATCTCTGGTGTCTTCCCCTCACCTGCTACATCCCCCTGGAGCCGCCGGGCTTGAGCCCGGTTGTTGTAGGCAGAGGCTCTCTCAGGTAGCAGGCAAATGGCTTGGCCAAACCTCTCCAGGGCTGTGTGGAGGTCCCCAGCTTCTGCGGCTCTCACTCCCTGCAACTCCAGGGCCTTGGCCTGCTCCAACTGTGCTTGAGGGAAAACTCCATCTGCACCGGGGAAGAAACAAGGTGGGGACGTGTGCAGTGGGGAAGAAAATGAAAAGACACCTTGGGCTTCAGCATTATGGCACCTAAACCAGAGCTGACCAGGTGTGAATCACAGCAGAGGAGGGACAGGAGTAGCTGAGGTCATGAAAACTGCGAACTAGCACTGGCTAAGAGACCTGAGAAAGGGACACTTGTACATTGGTGACTTGTTCTAGACCACAGTCCCAGGTTGTGGAGCTTAGATTTGCACCCTTTTCTTTGACTCTTTGGCTTGTCCTCATTTTGCTTTACACACTGCCTCTGACACAAAGGTCACCGTAACAGTCCCAGGTTGTAAAAATGACTCCAGATCTGTCCTTCAGATTTTCAGCCTGAAGATGCAGTAAGGCTCAACTCCTGCAGAAGCAAAGCCCTGAAGTCTTCATTATCAGGCAACGGCCCACCGCTGTTCCCCTGGGGGAAGGGCTACCTAGCTCAGCGCCTGGCTTGTAATGTGCTCAACAAATGAAGCTCTGATGTTCTGGCAGGGTGTGTTAACTGGGCCGCCATCCCGTCTGTTTGTCTTCCACCCTTGTTGCTGGGGGGAGGGTGTGTGTAACATCCCTTATGTCAAAGCTTTGAGAGCTTGACTTCAGCCATCGGATCATGGGAAGATTGGTTTAGTGGTATGAGGGCTGAAGGACTGAGAAACTCTGGCCTTCTCTGGCAGAGCGATTCCTACCAACCCTAAGCCCTGAACTTTAGAGGACCTCTCTGGTTCCAATTGCAGACATAATCTGCGAGGGTGGAATGAGTGAGGGGTCCTGCCTCACCACATGCTGTACCTCAGGCGCCAGCCAGCCGGCCTATGGAGAGGTAGATGCCAGAGTCAAAGATTTACCTTCATCTTCTTTCTTTGCTTCTTCTAGGTCCAAGTCAATGACATCTCCAAACGGGGAATCAGGGTTGAAGATGGCCTGCAACACTGCCTGATCATTTGGACTCCCCATGGTGCTCAGCTCCAAAAGTCCCGAAAAGTAACTCAGGGTACACGGGAAGATGGGGAACAGGGTAGGGCCTTCGGCTGGCAGTTGTGAATGGAGGAGGTTCTGTTTGGGGACCGCCCCCAAGTCAGAAGGGGTGTCTTCCAGCCCTTGGCTCAGCCTCCATGGCCAGGGTTAGTGACCTGGCCTGGTAGTTTTACAGTATTTCCCAACTGGACCCATACCCCTAACACAGAATAAACAAATCCTGTTTCAGTCTTAAGGTGGAGTGGAGCAGCAAGGGTACCAAATGCTTTCATTTTATTACGGTCGGGTTAGAAACCACTAACCTCCTATTAGAGGAGATAGGTAGACACAAAGGAAGTCCTTCGACCCAGAACCTGTGAGGTCCTGGATACACATCACTGCTCAGTGGAGGACACTCCAGGCAAGGGAACC
>CABHPP010141154.1:0-29477 GCA_902168425.1 Peromyscus attwateri
TAGGGATGTAACAGTGGTGATGATCCCTTCTGTTTCGTCTTCCCTCTGAGAGTACATGGCCTCAAGGGCCTGTTTAGTCTCAAGGGCGTGGCTTCAGTCCACCTGGTGTCAGTACTTGTGTGGCGCTTTGGCCTGAGTACCTGAGAGCCATCTGAACAGAGTACTTCATTCGCTTGTGATAAGTATGTTTTGGAGCAAAACAAATCAAACTCCTTTTTGATAACTCACTGGAATTTTAGAGTTAGTTTGTTACATTATCATAATTCATTCTAACTTGACAGTTACAGGTTCTACTTTTTTTCTAGAAGAAATGAGGATATGTAGAACTTTCTCCAAAGATGATATACTCTGAGAAATGGTGAGCAGAGTTTTGGGATTCAAAGCCAGTAGGTGTCTAAAGTGAGAGTGGTTTAGTAAATGATCAAGGGTAAAGACTGAAATGCCTAGAATAGAAATATCTCTCCAGCTAATTTTGTGCTATCAGATATTGGAGTGAGTCAACAACAAGCCATGAGATTCAGCTAAAGAATTTGAAATGTGATGAGACTTTTCCTTTACTCAGGAATGAGGAAGGGCCATCATGTAAGCTTTCCAAAGTGACAAAGAGTGGCTTTTCAATTTGAGATTGTTTATTAAAGGAAAGGTGATCACTTAACTCTGAGAAAGAGGTCCAGAAAAGAGAACCTCAAATAGAAGCAAATAGAACTTGTCGCCACAAGAAGGTCTCAAGAGAAGCATAACAATCCGTACAAAAGCTTGAAATAAAATATTAACCAGTTATCCCCATTTGACCATTGCAGATTGTGTTAGACACAAATACTAAGTGCCAGGCTAGACCAGAAGCTTATAGACTTACTATGTGTCAATTAACACTTAAAAATGTATTTTAAAAATTGTCTCAAAAGGCCCCTGGTACAGCATTCTTCTTCATGGAGCTAATGTACCTTTCCCCAGTGATCTTCTTTAGTTGCTAACTAAAAGATCTCATGGAAAAAAAACTCTTACAAATAGCATGCATATAATAAATAGTCCATGTTTGAAGGAGAGTGACATTTCTGAACTCCTTAACAGCCTGGAAATGAGGGTGGCATGGCGGACCGAAGGCTGACTTGTTGATCTGTGAGACTCTGGGAGATGCACTTTTAAGGCAGCTTTCTCCCTAATCTTAAACACTTGACCTTTGAGTCTGATAGTCTTCAGTATTATTAGATTAGATGATTAGTTATTAAATATACTGTCCCCAGTAAATAGGTAATTGTATAATGCTATGGCCCTCTGCTTTTCCAGGCCATATTCCCGTGACATTTAGAGTCTGAGCACTGAATCCTTTTCTAGCAGGAATGTTTAACCCTTTTCGTGGGTTGCAAGAATGATCTCATATTCAAACGCCTGAATATATGGCTGTCTCTAACTCCGAGTACCACATGATTTTGAGAGCTATAGAGGTGGATCATCATGAGATTTTTGCTACAGTTAATGCCTGCAGAACAAAAGTAAATAATACATAAACCAGTTGTTTTCCCTGTCACGAGGCAGGCACAATGGGGATAATGTAGAGCCCCAGCAGGATTGGCTGGGTGCTTGAGACAAGCATGCAATGCTGTTTTGTAACCCCCAAAACACAGGTGTGGAGTTCTCAGTATCTCTACCATTTCTTGCCAGTTTATTCCTGGCAAGAAGGGGTGGGAGTGGAGAAAGGAGGGAGATTAAGCCCTTGAGACAGGACCCAACATGTTTTTGACTCCTTCCTGTGTGCCAAGCACTGTGCTAGGCAATTTATATTCACAAGCTCATCACCTCTTCTGAAAAGGAATAAAGTTTGTTAGTTAGTCCTCATTTTTCAGTTAAGAAATTCAAAGCTCAGGAAAAGTAACCTTGCCCAAGACCAAACTGGCTAGGTAGTTGGATGGGGATTTAAACTTGAACCTATTGACTTCAAGGTTCTTGCTTTTTCCCATGTCTCACAGTTTTCTTTCATTAAATGCCTACTATGTGTATAGATGTGCTATTCATGTTGATAAGAAGAGCTGGGGAGATGGTCAGGAAAATCCAGGTATTAATCAGTATGTATGTATGTACATATGTATGTATGTATTTGTTTATTTGAGATAGAGTCTCATGCATCCAAGGCTTCCCTTGAACTTGCCGTGTAGCTATGGAGGACCTTGATCTTCTGACCTTCCTGCCTCTAGCTCCTCAGTGCTGGGATTGCAGTTGTGGGCCACCATTGTCTAGCTATCTGATGTTTTTTCAACCGAGTGCTTGCTGTGTTCCCAGTAGTGTGAAGAGTGCCAAAGCAGTAATGAGACACAGTGATTCCTCTCTCCAACCAGAAGTTGCTGTCCACTTACGAAGGCAAAGCAATACAATACCTACATATCAAACAGCTCCTAGGTTGGTTGTTATGAGATGTGAGACCCAAATCTCCAAGAGATGTAGGTGGATAGATCTGGAGATGATTACTGAAATCCAAGCAAAGGATTGGGTTAGAAAGGGCATTTAAGGAATGGGAATATGGAAAGATGGTGCTGTGACTCACTGTTGAAAGCATAGGGGAGACTAGACTTGCTGGGGATGAGATGAGCTCCTTATTCCTCCCCATTCCTGCTTAGGATTGGTGCTCTGCGCTCTTGCCTCACTGTCTTGGCTACAATGAACACTGAGCTAATCAACATACATGCCCTTTCCCTTCAGGGGGCTTCTTGAGAGTGAACCTTATTTATTTCTTTGTGCCTAATGGTAAAGCAGATGGTAGCTATACGGTGCTGGATAGAGGCTTGTGTAATGCTGGGGTCACAGACAGATGCCCAAAGGTCAAATAGAGATGATAAGGACATAATAAATGCTAGACAAGCATAGAGGCAAGGGATGCTGATCCAAATAGGACAGCTAAACATTCTTAAATAAATTTATTTGGTGTGTGTGTGTGTGTGTGTGTGTGTGATTTCAGGGAGTGTGTGCTAATGTGTAACAGAATGGATATGGAGATCAGTGAACAACTTGCATGAGTCAGTTCTCTCTTTTCTACCACAGGTTCTTGGGAATTGAACACAGGTTGTCAGGTTTGACAGCGAGTGCCTTTACTCACTGGTCCATATTGCCAGTCCTGATTAAACATTCTTGATTGAGCTTGTAGACAAGATAAAAATAGTATTTAGGAATGGATCAAGATGTGGAAGACCAGGAAAGTTGAGGGGATGCAGCTTGTTCCAGGGAGGAGTGATGAATGAGGTCAGAGAGTGGGGAGCGACAGTAAACTGTCTGTGGAAGTGTGAGGACAGTGGGAGGAGATGGGAGGACCATAGGAAAAGGTGCTGCATGCAGGCAGTGGTTTAGGGAACAGTCAGCTTACTTTTCGGCAAGGTGAAGAGTGTCAAATTATTATGGGTTGAGGGTGTGTTGCCCAGTGATAGAGCTCTTCCCTAACAGTCAGGAGGCCCAGAGTATGCTTCCCAGCACAACAATAATCAATAATCAATCAATCAATCAATCATTGAATGTTGTTCAGTGTTAAGTGGCAGCAAGACCATTTGGTGGGATTTTGAGTATTTGAAAAGGGGTTGGAAGAAGGATGGGCTGATGGGACAGATTCAGGCTCTTATCTGTTGGAAGTCAGAGTCTTGATGTGTGTGTGTGTGTGTGTGTGTGTGTGTGTGTGTGTGTGTGTGTGTGTCTGTGTATGTGAACAATTACCTCATAAACTCTTGGAGTTTATAGTTTCTGCCTGAAAGCCACAGGGAAAGTTTGAGACACAAAATGATCCACTTGATTTAATTTACCATGAGATTTCCCAAGGTCTTGGTGTGTGATTTCAATCTCCAATTAATCAAATTAAATTAGATTTCAAAATGTCTTGACTTATGGTGAATGATTCCCAAAGATTTCAACCTCCATTGAATTGACTTCTTTATACACACACACACACACATGCACATGCACACGCACACGCACACACGCACGCACTCCTAGCTATTCTGAGTAGCTTTTCATTATCTGGGGATTCTCACACTCAGCATGCAGCCCAAACAGTGCTAGGAGTGCTTCTCACAGCACACCCACCCACCCAAGGACAGGAGCACAGTCCACTAAGTCGTAAGTCAAACCCAGACCATGACTCAGAACTCCAGACCCCGTTCTTTTCTCCTGGCCAGGGAAGTATTCCTGCTTTGAGCAGGAATAAACCCACACATAAACATCCCTTCCCTTTTCACTCTAAACAACTTGGTGGCCAGAGACAATTGTAGAGAACACACTTGCAGATTTTTTTTTTTTTTTTTTACATTAAGTTTCCAAAAATAAAGGCACAAACTTTCCCTGGTACATTTATTTGTCAGGATAGCTACAGGGGCACAGAAATCAGTATCATCCTGGGGTAGAGAGTATTCAGGCCTTGATCTTGCCCATTTTCATAAACATCATGGTGTGAGTGTAGTTAGCTCAGAATCCTAGGGTGTTCACTTGGCATATTTATACAGCTCAGATTCACACTGGTGCGTCAGGATGGTTTAAGGTTTGGGGAACAGGTTCCCCTACTGACAAATAGCATAATTAGGCATAATGTCTTAAGCGAACATATTAGCTTGGGCTTTTAACAGTGTGCAAACCTTGGCTTCCGCAATAACAACCTAATCTTGTGGGGGAGCCATCTCAGGCTTCACTTGAACACAGTCAATGCGTGTCCACCCAAAGATAATGCTCAGAATGGTTTTATTTATATCCTCCTTGTTAGTCATGCAGTCTGTGTGCAAACAAAACAACATTATTCTTATCTCCGTGGAAAGTTTAATTCATTAGCAATTAAAAGCTGATACAGAAAAGGGCCAGGCACCAGAAGGAGGCCTTTCCTCAAACAGCACAGACCCTAGGAGCCATTGGAGGGGGCAGTTCTCACAGATAACTGTGTCCCCGAGTTTGCTGGATGGCTGCACAGCCTTGTTTTTGAATAAATAGTTTACTCATGTAAGGATTAGCCTGCTGTAATTAAATGAGATAAAACAACCAAGGAGCTCCGCGAAGTACCCTGTTGAAACTTGCTGTCTGTCCTCAGGCCCTTGCCAGAGCCCATTCTGCCTCCTGTTCCCTGTCCCCTCCCCTGTCTGGCTTGTCTGGGGGAGGAAGGAGGTTGCCTCTGGGCCAGTCCGCTGCTATGGCCAAGTGTTCTTAGTAGGAGAATGGCTCAACCGAGCAGCTGATAGAGGGAATTCTGTTTGGAACAGGGATGGGTCTGACCACTTTCCTGGTCATCTTAGGGTCAGGGAACTTAAGAATAGTGAACCTGTACTGTTCTGCCAAAAATATGCTCTTTGCAAGATGTTTATGATGGGGAGAGGGGGTGGGGTCTGTGGGTGGGTCAGGGCTGTGTGGGGAGGTGGTAAATAAGAGCTTTCTGTACTTTCTGCTCAGAAGTCTTGCAAATCCACAAGAGCATAAAAAATAATAGTGTACGATTTAAGATCAAAACAGACAAAAGATGTGGAGCTCACCCATGGCTCTCACATGGGGCTCACCGGACTCTCTGCTGTGAGGAGTGAAGTTTCTTTATTTCCTTTTCTTCTGTGTACTGGGGGGTGAATCCAGGGTCCTAGGCAGGCACTCCCCCACAGAGCTGTATACCCGACTTGAAAAGACTGGCAGAGGAATTGCTAAGCCTTGGAAACCTTTACCAGGAAGGGGAACTAGAAACAAAAGGTCTGTTTCTCTGTATTTTGGTAGCCACCCATGGAAGAGAGTAAGAGGTCTCGTCGTCACCCAACTGAGGGCTTCCTAGGTTTAGCCCCACTTGAGTTTTACCTGAGAATTTAGCAACCAACACACCCAGTTGTTTGTTTAGCATTGCGTGGTTCACTTACTGCTGAAATATTTTCCTTTCATGGCTCGGTTTTATATAGACCAGTCTCAGTGTATTAAAAATAATCGGCAGCTTTGGAAACAAATGGGATCTAACATGAGTATGGTTAATACAGCAAGAATACATTTTAGGGCTAAAAGGGACTAGCTATAGATAAATCCTGACTAATCCAGATGTTCTTTGGTGAAAACTTTACTTACTGCTCTGGAGGCATGAAAGAGTTAAATCATAAAGCCCCAGCAAGGCAGGTAGGGAACTTTTAATCCCAGCTGCTGCCCCTGGGGGTGGGAGGAAGAGATATTTGATAGTCCAGAGCAGAAAGTAAATATAGAGTAAATTACTTCCATGTAATTGGGGAGATTATTTCAAGTAGATTGCAACTTGGAAATGGATCACTTCTTTTCAAAACGCAGGGTGACTTGTAAATTTCCCATCTTGGCTCCAAGGTGGCACAGAGGGAAGGGGCAGTTGCTAGCTTTGAAGGCTAGTTCCAGCTGATACATTCTATAAAGTCAGAGCTAACCCTGCTAATACTGGTATTCCTCAGGCCTGTGCGGTAGTTGTTGGGAACAAATGCAGAGAGATGAGAAATGGGGTCTACAAAAAGAATACCACCTTAAATGTCTGAACTCTGAGCCCTGGTAGATAGAAAACAGAGAACGCTGCAATTAATATAATTGCCCTCCTTCAAGGAAATAGCCAATTTGATTGGAAATGGAGTGGAAAAGCCTGAGAGGGAATCTGTGTCAGACACCTAACAGAGTTGTTATATATTTAAAAAAGTATATATATATATATTGAAAGAAGTTTCCCACAAATTCCTATTTGGTTCTGGTTCTCTCTCTCAAAGCCAGCATGCTCCTGCCTGTGTCTGTGTGGCTGTCTTTCTAACACCACCTCCTCTTCTTCAGGAGGTACTAAGACCAGGGAAGCTTGATGAGGTTCACGGCCATTCTCGTCTCTCAACTCTAGGCAAGTTGCTTTGAGCTACTCAGCCTGTATTTTCTTTTTTGTGAACTGGAGATGATGAGGTGTCTGCCTCTCAGGCAAAAGATTTCAAAAGCTCAGTGAGAAAATGCCTGCAAAGCACTCGACACTTAGTTCTTCTTATGATTAGCATGAAAAGCACACAAAATAAATTATTTCTCACATGGGGTGATGTTTAGCCTGCCTACTGTTCTATTTTTTTTTTGAAGTTAATTCTGTGTAGCATCCGGAATGGAACAGTACATTCCAGATATGGCCTGATAGTGCACAGTAGACTGTTCTGCCCTTCATTCTAGGCTTTATACTTTAATTAATGTGATCTAAGATTAGAGTGTTCTGCTTACGGTATTTGAGATTGACTGGCATGACTAAATGGTCCGGTACCAGCCCTGCACTCTCACACTTGATACTTCGGTATTTCACTTTAGACTTCAAAGCTGGATCTAAAATCTTATGATCTTGAATCTTAAAATCACATTATATGTGATCTTTCTACAATTAGTTCCTTTTTTTTTGTACAAATAGCCCATGTGCCCATTCATTCATTCATTCATTCATTCAAAAAACTTTCAAACATATGTTTATCATGAACCAACAGAGTGCCTGTTATTTGCCATAATTTGTGAGTTACTCAGGGTTCATGAAAATATGCACTATCTCTTCATATTCATGACTCCAGGGTTTGGTACAAGACTTGGAGGAAAAATTGAATTCTTTAAATGTTTAGTGGGTCAATAGGTATGTTCTTGAAAGTACCTTATAGACAGTGAGACTCTGTCTAAATCAAATGTTTTCTGCGTGTGTGCGCGCGCACGTGCATGTGCGTGTGTGTGTGTGTGTGTGTGTGTGTGTGTGTGTGTGTGTAGGAGGGTGATTGTTTATGAGATGAGATCCCATATAGCCCTGACTAATCTCAAACTTGTTCTATAGGCAGCGATGGCCTTGGACTCTTGGTTTTCTTGCCTCCACCTACTGATGCTGAGACTACGGCATGAGTCACCACTGTTTTCTTAATGTCACCTATTATGATGGTTAGTTTTAAATGTCAACTTGCCACAACTTAGTATCACCTGAAAATTGAGTCTCATCTGAGTAATTGTCTTTTCTAAGTTGGTCTGTGGACACGTCTGTGACAGATTGTTTTATTAATGGATATAGGAACACCACCATTAAGAGTGGTACCATTCCCTGAGCAGGAGGTCCTTAAGTGTATAGGAGAGGAGAAAGTGAGGTGGGAGCAGAAGCTGGCAACCTGGGCACATTCATTTCCTCTCTTCTTGATTGTGGACGTGAAGGGAGTAGCTGCTTGAGTGCCGGTCTTCATTTTCCCTCAATGATGGGTTATAATTTGAAACTGTAAGCCATATAAACGTTTTTCCTCTTCTAAGTTGCTTTTGGTTAGGGTGTTTTATCCCAGCAGTAGAGAAGAAACACACACACACACACACACACACACACACACACACACACACACACACACTTACACACACACCACTTTGTCCTTGAACAGTATCTACTTTTTTTCCCCCAAGGATACTGGGCTACTTAAAAAGATTAAACAAAACATGCTTGCCCAATTTTACTCAACAGTTGTTTCATTGGCTCTTGTTTTGGTTGGCTCGTCTTTTTATCTGGTTAATATGATTGTCTTTGCTTGTACCAGGCCTTGCTATTTCCCTCATCTTCCCTCTGCCACAGACTTGATTTAGAATTCACAACTCTTTGACTGGCAACTCTTTTTTTGGGGGGGGGTTCATATTTTGAGACAGGATTTCTGTATGTAACCACCCTGGCTGTCCCGGAACTCACTCTGTACACCAGGCTGGCCTTGAACTTACAGAGATCTGCCTGTCTCTGCCTCCTGAGTGCTGGGATTAAAGGCGTGCACCACCACTGCCACCACCGCCTGCCTGGCAGCTGTCATCTCTTAAAGATGAGTTTTAAGAAATCAGTTTTGTTGTAGGTTCTTGGACCAGAAGTCAGATGGCATGATGTAAACTAACAGTTTTTCAATGAAGAAATGAAAAGCCTTAATAATGACACATAAAGAATCTAGCCTATTTACACCTGTTTGGCTATGCTGTGTTGATTCCTACAGAATGTCATGAAAGACAGCTCTTTGTATTCTCTAGACTATAAGGAAGGACAGAAATAATCATGATAACTGTGCCATAGAGTATCCCATGACATTAGCTGTCCTCATGGAGCCAAGTGTTTTCCTCCATTTAGGTGGGTCTGGTTGCCAGGGGAGGACTCTGAACTTCATGTGGCTGTGCCCATGTGATTGGACATGTCATGGAGTTAACAACAGGGAAACCTAGTTCGTCAGCATAGGTGACAATGATCTGAAAAACACTGGTCTTGCTGCACATCATAAGAGGAATCTAGCAGAGTGTCAGAAATCAAAGCTCCACAGACTCTCGGGGATTTCTTGGTTCTTCCTTAGGCCTTCAAGGGCCTTGCAGAGCCTTCCAGGATTCGGTTCTTGACTTTTCAGGTGTTTTTCTGTGTGTGGTTGAAGTGGTGGTGAGTTGGCTGAAGTGAGTGAAGCTTTGAACGCTCTTCATTTCACCTCAGCTGAGTGTGAGGGTCTGTGACAAACTCAGATAGTTCTACACAGTCCAGGTCGCACCACACTCAGAAGGACTTGGCAAGGTTCCAGCAGGTAGCCCTTATTCTTACGAGCATGAAACGTCCTTGAAGGAGGAGTTTAGGGAAATAGTCAGAAACATTATGGGCTCTGTCTTAAAGCTAATTTGCCAAATGAGTTCTAAGTTTTTCTCAAGCTTGAATGCTTATTTTGACATATTTTGGAATGAAGAAGGTGGATTTTCTAGAGTGGGACACTAAGACGCTCCCGCATTATCCCTGGGTACTATCCATTGAACCCTGGTATGGCCAATACTGCTAAACCCCTACAGTGTTGCAAGAGGTGTGGGATGCTCGTCAGGGTCAAAATTCATCCTTCAGTCAAGCATGTTTCAAAACATTATCCAGTCTTTGTGGTGCAGGAGAGAGCTTCGAGAGAGACTCTTTTTAATATCATTTTGGTTGGAACTAATGCGTGGTAGAATCTAGAACTACTTTTTATTGAAAGAATGCCAAGGTTACTTACATTTTCCATGTATAGGATTTCTTCATATACTATATCTTTTATCTCCTTATAGTTCTTTGAGATATGAATCCCTTTCCTAGATAAGTTTTCTTATAGTGACTAAGAAGTCTGGATCTTTCTGCATGAATAGGATTGAAAAAGTGTCTCTCAAAGTCTTTCATGTTCCACTTGACTAGGAAATTACAGCACACACTATTAGCAATTGCCCTGAGCAAGAAGATAAACAACAAAAACAATACGAACCCTACATATGAGAATGGTGTTCTCCAATTCACAGATAAATGAATTAAATTGCATGGCTACGTTCATAGCATACTTAGATTATACTATCTCATCTACTTTTTTAACTTGCTCTAAGGACAGGTAGTACTATTCCTATTTAAGAGATGGAGAAATTGAGACTCAGAACACGACGATTTACCTTCAGTCAGTTAACACAGAAGAATCAGATGTGGTATTAGGTCTTCCAGCTTCTATTAACACAGATGCAATCAGATGGCTTCTTGTGCCATTTTCACGTACATTCTGGGTATATCAGGCTTAGAGCAGATTTGTTAATGTCAGATCATTTGGGTTTTAACCTCTGATTCCTTCGAGAAGTCTCCATTTAAATCGATGACCATCCACTGGCTGAGGAATAATTTCCTGGGAGAGAAATTTCTGAGTTGGTCCAGCTCCACTGCCATCTGGCAGCTCTGCATTTTGATGTACTAATGTACATGTTTGAGGCCTTGTTTGCTATAGTTGTGCTTTAAGGAGGGTGTGGTGGTTGGAATGAGCAATGGCCCCCACAGGCTCTGATATTTAAAGCCTTGGTCCCCAGTTGGTGGTGGTGTTGGGGATGACTAGGAGTCCCAGCCTTGCTAGAGGAAGTATGTCACTAGAGGTAGGCTTTGAGAGTTTATAGCCCTACTCCATTTCAAGTTCTCTCTCTCTCTCTGCTTCATGCTTGTGTTGGAAGACGTGATCCCTCAGCCTCCTGCTCCCGCTTCAATGTCTGCTGCTGTGCCTCCCTTCCATGATGGACTCTTACCCCTCTAACTAATACAGGTAGTATGACTCTGAGACTTAAAGATATTGTAAGAATATCAGATTATACTAAATTTATAGATACATTATAGGCATATCATCAGAGTTTCTATTTCTTTATTCTGAACATTTTGATTTGACCTTGGTGACCATGGTTCTTTCTTATCATAAGTTTGAGCTGGACTTGGTGGTGCAGGTCTATAAGCAACCCAGGAGGTTGAGACAGGAAGATTGCAAGTTCAAGTCCTGCCTGGGATACAGAATTGTTCAGAGCCATCTTGGACTCATTAGTGACATGGCTGAGAAGATAACTCAATAGTAGAGAGCTTGCTTAGCACAGGTGAGACTGAAGGTTCAATCCTTAGCACGACAAAAACAAACAAAATCATCACCTTCAAGAAGGGACAAGGACCTTTGAGGCTCGTGCTACAGGTGCAACTGGGGTCCATCCAGCCTCTGCTTCCATGATGCTCTTTAAAGACATAACAAGTTAGCTTCCATGATGCTCTTTAAAGACATAACAAGTTAACCGGGCGGTGTCGCACGCCTTTAATCCCAGCACTTGGGGAGGCAGAGGCAGGCGGATCTCTGTGAGCTCAAGGCCAGCCTGGGCTACCAAGTGAGTTCCAGGAAAGGCGCAAAGCTACACAGAGAAACCCTGTCTCGAAAAAACCAAAAAAAAAAAAAAAAAAAAGACATAACAAGTTAAAATGAAATTATTAGGGTGAGCCTTAATCCTACAGGAAAGGCATCTTTAAAAGAGGTACGAGAAGTATATGAACAGAGGATATTGTGTGAAAGCCGCCATCTGCATGACAGACAGCAAGGTATTAGAAAATGCTAACTCTGTCAGCATCTTGGATAGACAGGTGGGCGTCCGAACTGTGAGAACAGGGCTTTCTGGTGTTAAGCCTCCCAGTCTGTAGCACTTGGTGTGCAGGCCCTGGTAACTAATCCAGCAAATGTATGTGTGTGAAGTGAAGGGTGTGTGTGGTCATCTAGCCAGTTTTCCAGGGCAAGAGGTGAAAAGGGGCATAGACTAGGCACCTTTCACAGAACGAGTGTGCTAAGAAAGGCCTATCGATACCACAGAGAGGGCAGAGGAGCTGAGGGAGAGAAGACACGGAAGAAAGACACTGTCACCTCCTTAGTTGAATTTTGCCATTCCTTTGGTTGAAGTTGTTCTTGTCATTTAAAGTTTCTCTCCTTATGGGCCCCCATGAATCAAATTAAGAAGATGTGGGCTTCCAGGCCAAGGACCGTCCACCACAACTTTCAAGCTAGAGTTACAGGTGTAACAGTCCTTACGTCCCTCGTTAGGACAAAATCCCTGACTACAGCAACAAGGAAGGGAGGGCTTGTTTTGGCTCTCCATCTGAGTGTCAAGTCCATCATGGCGGAAGAGGCTAGATGGCAGAAACTTGAGGTGGCCAGCCATGCTGCACCATCACTTAGGAAGTGAGGGAGATGCATGCTGGTCCCAGCTACCTTCAACTGCTTGTCTTCTCTCAGCGGTGGCCTCCTTTGACCAACATTATGGCTCCTTTTCTGGATTTCAGAACATCAGTCTGAAGGGAGCTGTCAAGGCTTACCACTGTTCATCTCATTGGCCATCACATTGCTCTGTGTGACAGACGAGCACACCCCTGTTATAGTAAATGCTCTATATGCTGAGGATTAGAAGTGATTTCGACATAGTAAAGAACCGCCACTCACTGAGAGTATTCTCTTCCTTGAAAACTTGCTGCACTGATTTTGATTGGAGCCATTATTTCAAATTAGTCTCTCCATCGTCCCTCCTGCTTGTGTAGGTCTAAGTGGGAGTGACTAAAAGAGACCACATTGCAGAGAAGGTATTCTGGCTAAAATGAACCAAGACTTCCTAGAGGAACTAATTTCTTTATATAAACAATACATTCTGGGGCTGGAGAGATGGCTTCATGGTTATGAAGGACACACTGCCCTTGCAAAGGACCCAAATTCTTTCCTCAGCTCTTATGGCTAGCTAGTCACACCTGTGGCTCTAGCCCCAGAGGGTGACACCCTCTTTTGGCTTCTGCAGGTGCAGCACTCAAGTGTGCATACACGCATGTGGACACACACACACACACACACACACACAATTAGAAACAAAACCAAGTCTTTTTCTTTACTTTTGGAGGTGTGTGTTTGTGGTGTGGTGTGTGTGTATGTTGTATATGTGTATGGTGTGTGTATGTGTATGCTTGATGTGTGTGTGTGTGTGTGTGTGTGTGTGTGTGTGGTATGTATAGGGTGTGTTTGTGTGTAGTGGTGTGTGTGTGTGTGTGTGTATGTGTTTGTGTGTGTGTATGTGTGGGTGTGGTGTACTACTGTTCTTCTTTATGAAGAGGTGAAAAGGCAGTTGGTCTTGAGAATAACCAGGATAGCTGGATACTGTTGAGTTTCTATTAAATATTCTATGTTCTGAGTTTGTGGGTAGAACTACTATACACTGTGGCTAAAATGCCACAGTGGTGAGGTACTGTGGGGTGGGGAGGATTTTCAAGGTAGGATGAGGGACAATGACCTGTCCTGATATCTACCAAGTCTACCCACGGGTACTGAACTTGACTAGCTTGTCTGCTCTAGGGATACTGGGAATGTACTTACCAGCCCAAATGACATTTTTAACCCGATGCCATGGTGTCTGACATTCCATCTGTAATGATTCACTCTTTTGGCTTTCTTTCTTTCTCTTAAAATGGAAATTCTCTGGGTTTGTGCAAAATGCAAAACCAATTAATGAAGCTCAATATGGTGCATGAAGGTACTTGTTCTGTGATGGTGAAAGGGGACCTTTGCAAGTTCCCGGGAGGGAAGGAAGGAGAGAGCTGCTGAGGGGTGAATGGAGGAGTGCAGACGTCAAGGGAGGGATTGGAGACACACATTTCCCTCCTCGAAAGGGTTGACGGGGACTGCCGCAGCCTGCTCAGTAGTATTTAAAATCAAAACAGTATGCATTTGAGACTTACTTTGATGCACTTTGCTGCCTCAGTAGCTGAACTAGGTATGATGTGAACAACAGGGGTCAGGACAGGTGACTAGCACTGCAGCCACACTGTGAAGGGTGTATTGTGACACTTGTTTGGGCACAGAGGCCAGGTGAATGGCTGACTTGCTCCTGTTCCTTCCCCAACTCAAATGCAAAGGACTTTTTTTTTTATGATTCCCTATTAAAATTTTTGTTTTGTTCTTTAATTCTAAATATTTATTTATTTATTTACTTATTTATTTGTTTATTTATTGTGTCTGAGTACATGCCCACTGTGCACACGTGGAGGTCAGAGGACTTATGTGGTTCCTGGGGATCCAGCTTAAGTTCTCAAGCTGGGTAGCAATTGCCTTTACCTGCTCATTCATCTCTCTGGTCCTAGTTCCTGATTTCCGGGCTAAGTCGGAGAGGTTGAGTCATGAAGCATCAAAAGACCATTTTGTCCTCACATCTCCCTTCTTCTTCATACATAGACAAAGCCTTTTACGGCAAAGACCACTGGAGGTGCCCGTGTGTCTCTTCCTGGTTTAAGTCACTGGCCTCTCATTTTTTTTCTGGGCCATCATTTCAGTGCACAAATCTGGCAGGAAAATGATCCTAGTGACCCGACTTGGGGAAAACAGGAGCCTCTGGCAAGTTCCAAGGCTACAGGCTGCTCTCCATGTAAGCAGGCCTCTTTGCTTTTGGCCTGGGAAAGCGTTGTCGGCCTAAGCTCAAATGCTCAGTGAAGTGAAGTGCTCAAGGGAGTCTAACCACTTGGGCAGACTCACTTTTAGAAGTGGACCCTGATTATAATAAATAAGCTCTGTGGGTGAGGTCCTGGTTTGGGAGGAAGATGCAGAGCTGTGGGACATGCTTGCTTTTCTTCCTCAGGCTGCCATTGAGTATGCACAGAATTACCCAAACAGGCTGGTTATTGGTTCTCCAAATGACGTTGATGTCAGCACCTGACTTGACTGAGTGGTAACGTTTTTTCTGACTGCCTCTGCATCTTGGCTTTCATGTCACTGCATGTACATTCAGCCCACAAATTTCTGTTATCTAATCAGGTGCATCGGTCCGTGTTGGAGACGAGAGTAGAGGAACGCCCCTCTGACTCAGATTTTGCACAAACAAAACTAAGCCTTGTTAGCAAAGAGAGGCAGAGCACCCATGGCTGCTCTGATCAGATCTGCAGGGCAGCGCACAGGGAGGCGAGGAGTTTTTATAGCAAGATAAGCAATGGGAAGCCCTGGCTTGGTATGCTAAATAAAATTAAAATGTCAATATTTACACATGACCTTCAAGACTCTTACACGCTCGTTTCTTAGTGTTCAGGGCAGACTGCATTTTCTTTAGTTTGTTACCAACAGCTTGGAAATTCATTGTGAGGACATAACCCAAATGTTGTCCAAATGTTCCTTCCAAATGGCCATCCCCAAGTGCCATTTTAAAGGCATGTGACCTTTCTGTGCTGATGGGGGTTATTGCCCTGCCTGCAGGGGGTATTACCTGAAGACTCTGTCCACTGATTATGAAGACGATATCATCTGCTTTCATTTCTTGATTAAAAGAGACTTTTAAAGACAGGGTTTCGTGTTATCCAGGATGGCCTCAGACTTAATACGTGGCCATGTAGCTGGAGGTTGACCTTGAACTTCTGACCCTCTGGCCTCCAGTTACCTGTGCTGGGACTTTAGGCGGGTACCATGTTTAGTTTCATGCTGCTGAGGATCAAACCTAGGGCTCTGAGCATGTGTAGGCACTCTACCCACCGGGCATCCCCCGGCCCCATGCAAGCCCTTTTGTGTAGGCATCTTGAAGCCTTGCTATTGTGCCTTGCACCTTCACCCTCTGCTTGTGTGCTGACACAAACAAATAAATGCGATCATAACGGTTGAAATGTAGTTAGAAACACAATTGAGAACATCTGTATTGTAAGCAGAAATAAATTAGAAATACTGAAGTGTTTTGTAGCTGTGAAAAGGAAGGAATAAAAAAATAACCCACAGTACCTGGATTAAGCGGTGATAAATAATGTATAAAGGAAAAATCTCATTACCCCCTGTGTAAACTCCCCCCCCCATGAAATATATTTTATGAATGTAGTAACGCTGTAATAACCAAAGCATTTGTTTTTTTCCCCCACAAACTTTCCATTTCACAGCTGTGAGATTGTTTGGATTTACAAGTGTGGCTGGAAACATCCCCAAGATTCCTGGTGTTTGGTCTCTTCCTTATGACCTTCAACTCCAGGAGTCTGTGCAGTACCACGCTGCACTATTTATCACCTGCTCTGCGCAGGTGAAAGTTTTCCCCAAATGAAGCCCCGGAAGCCCAGACAGGGCTGCAACACAAATCCTGCCAGCCTGGAGGAAAAGGACTCGGGGCTCTTCCATAGCGTGTTGCACCTGCGCATGTCTACCACACCCGGGCACCTCCAGCGTGCAGGCTGACGGCAATGAGACCCAGTGCATTTCTGATGTCACCACACGTGAGGCGATGGCTGTCAGACAAGTACACTTGGTTCAGCTGATGTACGGGATCAATAGGGGGATGGCCAGAAATGTTCCCTTGGGCACGTTACTCAGCATAGCCAGGAGATAAAGGTTCTCTGTCTGCCTGGCTCATTCCTGCAGCCTGCTGTCCCCGCTCAGCTTTTCTGGCTCACTTTGTCTTCTGTAAGCCCATGGAGTGATTCTGGGACGCCATGGGACCCAGCAGCACCTGAAGGGTGAACAGTGGCGTCAATAACAAAAACCGGTTCTCCTGGGTGAGACAGGGTGAACGCTAGATCTTTAAGATATCCAAGGGCGAGAAGCAGCGCGGCAAGCTGGCTCAGCGACATTTTTTACATAATAGGAGCCATCCTATGCCTACGTGGCTCCTATCTCAAAAACTTAATGATTCCTTCTGAACTTTAATCACTGAGTCACTGCACCTCCCATCTGGCCTTCTGAAGTCCTTGGAAGGGCTCCTGAGCTAGCCACAGAGATCCCTGCTGATAGGCAGGCATGTCTGCCATCCAGGGCTGCCTCTGCCCAGTCCCAGTGGGATCACAGCTGAGCAGAATGACTCCATCGGTTCCCTTCTACCATCATGTCACACGTGGATCCTTTTGGAGTCCTAGTTAGAAACTCAGTTTCCCCCCGTTTTGTTGTGTGTCTGGTGTAGCTGAGATGTGAGTTAGAAGCTATGTTCCTCTCTTGCTATGAGTCACATTGGACCAGACAACCATTGCTTCTCAGTTAACTGGGAAATGGAGATAACACTACTTTGCTTTTTTCTTTTGATAGAAGCTAAATAAAGTTGTATAATAAGCGGGCTTTATGTAGTTTAAAGCATCAAATGGTATGGTGTGATTAGTAAACGGAATACTTTCTCCTACCTGCTTCACTATACAGATTGAGGAAGAAATCAAAGACAGTATTTATAGATGGCTTTGAAAAGAATAAAGAGCATCCAGCATCATTGTCCTTGGATGTGATGGCAACTGCTTTATCTATGGCCACTTGTTCTTATGCATTCATCAAGAAGCACAGCCCACTGAACCATCACCTAGGACCCAGAAGCTGGAGAGACTGTGTCTGGTGATATCTTTGCCCATTCCAGCTTTCTTGTGAGTGCCTCCAGCATTCTGAAATCTTTATCTCATTTCCTCTGTTCCTAAGATAGAGGAACAAGTCATCTCCTGATATAGTTGTTGGGGAAACAGGATTGAAATGGATTCCCTAAAATAGCTTTTAAGGACAAAGTTCCTTGAAGGACGTAAATCATGCATGCTCTCCCTCTGTGCAGGGAGTAGGCACGTCTCCACATACCCCTAGGATCTCAAGCTGATAACGCAGCACAGACCTATGGAACCAGGACAAGGCTATGGTTCTGCTCCTGTAGCAATCTAGGTCTCCAAGTCCGCTAGGGTGTAGAGAGCAGATTGCATCTTCAGGAAAAAGGTTAAGGGCCAATGTTTTGGACAGGAGGTGGTTAGATGCATTTTTTTTTAAGCCCTTGAATTTACCTGATGGTTTTTGTGCCCTTGTGTGGACTGTAGCCCATTTAAGGTTCTGAGTAAATTTAACAACACAAACGAGGTCATTTGAAACTCTCCATCAGTTGCTCCACCTCCTCTGCTGCCCTTTCAATCTTGCTTTCTCATCTTCTTCACTAATTTGGCAACCTGTGAGGCTGCCCTTCTGATCACTGAGAGTAAGAGCAGTGCTAAGTGGTTTTAGAGATGTTTTGAAACTTTTATAGGACAGCTGTGGAAAAATGGAAGTTCCCCCAAATCCATTAATATAAGGTAAGAGATTTATTTATTTGTTAATGCTTTTAAACCAGTATTTTATTTTGAACTAGTTTTAGACTTAGGAAAATTGCCATTATGCTCAGCAGAGTCTCTTTGTGTCCCTTGCCCTACTTCGGTTATATTTCATCTCCCCCTTCAATCATAATGCAACCACCAGGAGTAGAGAACTAACTCTAATACAACATTATTAACTAAGCTACAAGCTTCATTCACAGCACACCAGTTACGTGGCAAATGTCCCCTTCCTGTCCCAAAGTCCTGCCCAGGAATCCCGTATTGCTTTTAACTATTTGTTCTCCCTAGGTACATCTCACCGACTGTTCCTCGGTCTCATCCTTTGCAATCGTGACACTTTTCAAAGGGAACTTACTCACCAGTGACTTGGTAGAATGCAGTTTAATTTACATGTGCTTAATGTGCTTTCATGATTGGGATGAGGTAATGCAAGAAAGAATACCACAGAAAGAAACTATTTCTCTTTTGATGGTGTCCTAGCCAGGGATGCATACTCTTATGTGTCCTATTACTGATTTTCTTAAACTTGATTGCTTTGGTATATTGAAGGCTGCTGGTTTCTCCACAAGACAGCTACTGTCTTTACCTCTGTACTAGATAAGTACTTCGAGAGAATTATTTTGAGTTTATTCAAGCTATGTTGATCCTTTATGAATTTCCTTTTTTATAATATAAAGGAGAAAATGCCTCTGTAATTTTGGGTATCTGATCTCGGGCATGAAGATTGGTGTACTTTGGATGTTTTTTTTGAGTTTTGTTATTTTTTTTCTTATTTAATATCTTTTATAAAAGGCATCTCCTGTCAGTTGTAGATTTCTTTATTGTTGTTGTACTCAGTTGCATAGTACTCCATTCTGAAGACTTTTTTCCCCCTAGTGTACTCGTTCTTCCAAGTTTGGATGTGTGTTTCCAATGCTTTGCAATTACAATCAGAGTAGGAATAAATAAGTTCATGCATATACATTTTTACATTATCGGGGCTACAAGACCCTAGGGAGTGAGATTACTAGGTCAAAATGAAATGCTTTAGTGTAGCCTAATGTTCCTGTACAGTTATTATATCAATTTAAATTCTCAATAGGAAACTATGGAGCTGACATTTTCTTCATAGTTTTACCAATAAGCCTTAGCAAGATAAGCATCATTGTCTTTTTGACTTCTCCTAATTTTTAGATCAGGACTTTGTCCTTTGTTCCTATATTTTTGGGGTTTCCATGTATTTAAGGACTACTAGCCCTTTTGCTCTCATATGTGTTATGAATATTTCCCCTATTTCATAGTCATTATTTGACTTTGTAGATGGTGTTTTTTGTCATGAAAATGAATTTTTAAATCATAGTTAGAAATCTTCTTCACTGGCGTTAAAGAATAACATCATTTTCCTACATGATATGGTTTCGGTTTTTATATTTAGAACCTTAATCCACTCTGAGTTTATTCTAGAGCTACATGTGAGATATGGGTCTCATTTGAGCTTTTTCTCCCCAATGCCTACCCAGAAGTTTCAAACTATTTACTGAAAAGTTTCCCATTACTCTAGGGATTTGGCTGCTTTTGCAATACACTAAATTTCTTTATATACTGGGTTTAATTCTCTACTAATATTCTACTAAGTATTTTTGTCTATTTAACTATTCTCCAATCGTGCCCCAGCACATACTCTTGTTTTATAAGATTTTTAGAGTTTTAATCTCCTATTACTTTTCCGTTAAGTAAGAGAGTGATTTTTTAGTACTAATTATCACATTGAGAAAATAGTCATCATTTTCTATTTATAGGAATAGCACTACCATTAATGTATATTAAATTCTGTCAAATGATAAATTTTTTTCTTAGCAATTTTTCATTGCAACTGAGATGATTGGTTTTAACTGTCAACTTGATATACTCTAGAGTCACCCTGGAAGGGCTTAGGGTGGCCTTTGAGCATGTCTGTGGGAGATTATCTTGACTATGCCAACAGAGGTGAGAAAGCTGTCCACTGTAGGTGACTCCATTCCCTATGAAGGGGATTCTGAGCTACCGAAGAGTGGAGCAAGAGAGCTGAGCACAAGCATGCATGTATTCATTCATTGCTCTCTGCTCTTGACTGTGGATGTCAGAGAGCTGCTTAGGTTCCCCCCACCTTGATGTCCCCACAATGATGGAGTAATCTGAAATTTTTAGCCAAATAAACCCTTTCTTCTTTGGTTTGATTTTTTTCAGGTGATTTTTTATCACAGCAACATGTAAGGAAACTGACAAAAACAAAAACAAAAATCTTATTTTTTAAATATGTTTTTCCAGAATGTATGTATGTGTACCGTATTATGTGCCTGGGGAGCCAGAAGGAGGTGTTCGAGCCCTTGGATTTGTAAGCACAGATGCTTTTGAGCCAGCATATGGGTTCTGGGAAGTAAACTCCAGTCCTTTGCAAGAATAGCCAGTGCTTTTAAGCACTGAGCCGGCTTCCAGCCTTCACTGCGACTTTTTATCTGGAGAAAGTAGTATGGTGTTTTCCCTTAGTCATGATTCCTGATTTCATCTCCCATGAGCTGACAATGATGAGTGACTTCACACTGTAGCTTTGTTCTCCTTTATTTTCTTTGTTTATATTTGTTGTATTAAAAAGACTGAAACACTTTCTTTCATTTTGAGTGTTCTGAAACAAGGTAGAGAACTTGGGACCAGCTGGTTTTTGAGGGTTTGGGGTTTGTTCCATGAATTCTGTCTTGAAATCCTCTGTGCTTGGTGATTGTGTTTATAAGAACATTCCTTGATATTCTTTTTTATTTCTAGCCTGGAAATTGGTTTGATTTCTAGTTCAGTTAGTTCAATGTGTTTTCTTTAGGAAGTTATCTATCTTGTACATTTATTTATGTAGAGATTTGTAACTTAGACTTGTACTTTCATTTTTTATTTATTTATTTTTTGGTTTTTCAAGACAGGGTTTCTCTGTGTAGTTTTGGTGCCTGTCTCACTCTGTAGACCAGGCTGGCCTCCAACTCACAGAGATCCACCTGGCTCTGCCTCCCAAATGCTGGGATAAAGGCGTGTGCCACTGTTGCTCAACTTTAAAGTATCTTTTCTTTTGTTATTATTTTTTCTCTCTGAAATTCTTATATATTCTTATACATCCCACCCCTTATTTTATAAAGCTACACAGTGGTTACATGTCTTGTTAATATGTTCTCCAAGTCATGATTTCCATTCTTTATTTATGTATGTTGTCTATGCAGTGATATAAGAATTTCCTTTTCTCTTCATTCCTATGCTCCAATTGTAATATCTGTATATTGTCACAATGCTGCATTTTATTTTGGTTTTATATGCACATTTTTATGTTTTTAAATGATTGCTAACAGGTCCCACTTTTGTTGACATTTTTTTTCCAGCTATAATTTGGTTGGATAAAGATCATTTTATCAAGTACAGTTTATAGGCACAGAATTCTGTAAGCCTTTGTATATTAAATGTTTTGCTACGTGTTACTCCTTTGTTCATATTTTTAAGCATTTTAAACAATTTTATTCCATTATTGGCTTCTTTGTATATTGGCTTTTCAAACTCTGATGTCAGTTGAATTTGTTTGCTGATAATAAGTTGTTTCTCTCTCGCACCCTCCCGCTCTCTCTTCTTTCTGGCCTGGAAGTCTTTGAGGATTTCATCTTCATTTTTAAACCTCAGAGTCTTACTAAGGTATGTCTTACTTTTCTTAGTTAATTTTCTCGGCTGTCTACCATGCTTTTTCAGTGTGTGACTTCAGGCCGTTTTGTTCCTGGAGGTTTCTTTTCTTACATTTTTTTAGGAGTGGTTGTAGCTTTTCCTTGCTCTTCTTTGGGAAGTGAAATGACACACACGTTGTCCCTGTCGGCCTGCCGTGGCTGCAGCATTCCTGTCTCTCCCTCACTGTGCTTGTCCTGGGTGCTATCTCCTGGGCTTGGCTGCTTTTCTCTCTCCCTTCTCTGTCTGTCATGAACTTTTCACCTTCTGAGCCTCTTTGCCTTAGGGCACCCTATAATTTCTTCTTTATTTCTAAGATAATATTGTCTTTTCTTCCCACTCTTTTGAGTTAAGCCAACTTTATTTTGTTTCTCCATTTATTTTGTTCATTGCTACTCTTAGAGTTTGAATTTCTAATTTGAGGTGGTCCCTCATATCCTTGGGTGTTTGTTAGAATATACTGAATTCAGTGTGGAGAGTGAGCGTGAAGTCCACCCTGTACATGATCTTTCAGGAAAGTGGCTGGATTCTCTTCAGTTCATTTGCCTGAAGATTCATTGTGCACTTTAAAAAAATGTATTTCTGTTGCTTTGTTTCATCACAGTGGCATGCTTTACACAGCCCTTGTTCAATGCTGCTTTTTAAAAAAGTCTAGTAAATATAGGTAATTTAACACATTTTTTGGTCTGTGATAATAGTAGTGAAAGGTTAAATATTTTTACATTTATTTATTTATTTATTTATTTATTTATAGTATTGCTCAACTGTGTGTGTGTGTGCACATGTGAGTGTGTATGTTTGTGTGAATGTGTATGTTGTCACAAAAAGCGTGTGGAGAGCAGAGGGCAGCTGCTAACAGTCCTCTCCTTTCCCAGTATGAGTTGGGAGGATTGAACTTAGGTCGTGAGACTTGGTGGCAAGGGCTTTTCCTGGTTGAGCCACCTCACTGGCCATAGTTAAAGAATTATGAGGTTTCCAATTTTACCACTCTTTTTCTGCTCTGCCATCTAATTCCTGAAGAGCCCCATTTCCTTTCTCAGAAACCACGAGTCTGCAAAGCATCCTTTCAGAGCATGCCTGCTTACTTAACTATGTCTGTCTTTTCATTGTTCCTGGCCCTCTGAAGGGTATATGTTCTGAAATACCACTCCAACACTCTGATCTACTCAGGATTTTTGGTAGCCTTTCACACTTTGCACAAGACTGTGTGTGTGTGTGTGTGTGTGTGTGTGTGTGTGTGTGTGTAGCGGGGAACTCCACTGTCTTCCTGGCAGTGTGTATTGGTGGGCCTTTGCTTACAGCAACTTTGGCATTTGCACATATGCTGTGGAATAATCCTCTTGTACTTTGTAAAGATTTGTCACTCAAATTGATTTAATAAAGCGCTGATTGGCCAGTAGCCAGGCAGGAAGTTAGGCAGGACAATCAAACTGAGGACTAGGTCGAAGGAGGGTGGAGTCAAGGAGACACCAGCCAGCCACCGACCAAGCAGGACATGTAAAACATGAGGTAACAAGCCATGAGTCATGTGGCAAAGCATAGATAGAAATATAGGTTAATTTAAGCTAGTGACAAGCCTGAGCTATTGGCCAAGCATTTATAATTAAATAAGCCCCTATGTAGTAATTTGGGAAGCAGCTGCTGGGTATTTGGGAGTTGCTGGCAGGACAGAAACCTCCATTTACACATATGAGCTTGCGTTTTCTAAGTCTTAGATCCATGTACTCAACTATGGGTCTCAAAGTCACTAAGAAGAGAATTCAGTAGTTCTTCCCCACCTTAAGACTGCCCTGTGCTTCCTCATCACACATAGTCCAGTCTTTCATAGTTTTTGCATTTATTAAGTGTGTGTGTGTGTGTGTGTGTGTGTGTGTGTATGTGTGTGTGTGTCTGTGTGAGTGTGTGTGTAGGGGGGCAGGAAGAGTTCACGAGCATGCCATGATGTATATCAGGAGGTCAAAGGATGACTTGAAGGTGTCTGTTCTTTCCTTCCACTATATGGGGACTGGTATCAAACTCATGTTGTTAGTGTCTCTACCTTCTAAGTCATGTTATCAGCCTATAGTCTCTTTCCTGGTCAAAAGTAGTATTGTCCAACCTGGGACTCATTTATTTGTGTTACATATCAAATTAGTGTTTAATAAAGGGATGAATTTACCCATGAAAAAGAAATAATTTCTCTCCTTTGCCATTACCCAGCAAATGGCTGGACAGATTGATTTTTGATACTTTGGTGTGGATATTGCAAATGATGAGACTACTAGCATACCATGCTCATAACTCAGTAAAGAATTTATAGGAATGATTTGACTTCCTAAAGTTCAAGATCTGAAAGGAACTTCTATGACTCACTCATTGGATAACCTTTTACAAGACTTGTGGCCCAACAGAAGTCACAGATATGGTAAATGACTGAATGCTAAAAATGAACAAATAACTATGATGGTAAAGACAGTATTTGGAAATGCCCATGAATTTAACTAAGCCAACTGTAAAGTCCCATAACCATTCCAAGTGGCGCACATTTTATTGACATGGTCACTAGGAATGCAGGGGGTACAGAGGAGGGTTCTTTCCCATTTTCTGTGTGTGCCACAAACTCTTGCAGTTTCTGGCAAAGCCTGTGGACCCTCCCCACAGCTATGCTTTAAAATGCCTAAGACAAAACACATATGACTACAAAGGGAAGAAATAACATTGCAAAATTATCAAAGTATAAAAACACACAACTGTGTGGTATAGTAATACATGTTCTTTATTAGTACATTGAATGATAAGATCTAGCAACCAGACAGGTAACTGCCATATTTTCAAGCAGTGGTCACTAGAAGCAGGATTTCCAGACCTATGCAGCTGGTGTAAACTACTATGAAAAGACTTATGATTTTAGCTGGTGACACAGTAAAGTCATTCTAAATACCACAGTACTTTCTTGCATAAGCACATAATAGAAAAAAAAAATACTAAGTTTTAGTTAGCAATTGATACAAATCAGGATGCAATGATATTTTTTTTGCCTATCCAAATTCATGGCCAGGAATGTCAGGTTTGGAACTGCTGATTCACTCTGATGACAGCTGGCCAGAATTGGGACCTCAGTAGTCTCTGAACGCTTATTCATCTATTTTTGTGACCTCTGACCTAAGCCCCATGAAGATGAGCTTTCTTATCTTATGTTTCCAGACTGGCCTTTGTGAGGAGGGAAAGCCCAAAAGATTGTCATGTGACAGCTCACTTGAATCCTCACATAGAGAGAACTCTGCTTTGCATTTGCATTTTGTCAAGCGAAGGCAGATCTATGAGGTGCTCTCTGCAAACTAGTCAGACGGAGTTCTCGGATGTCTGTGCTGCGACAGGAGAGGGTGTAGTGGTGAACAGAGAGGGCTGGGACCTGGAAAACAAATTCTACAACCTATAGATAATAAAAGAAAAAGAGAGGAGCACCCCACTGGCTGATAGAAAGAAAATGTCACAAACACGAAAACATAATAAAGACGAGTTTGAATCTTGGTGCCTTCCCTTCATGATTAATGATTGGTCTCAAGTAGGGTGAGTCAGAGAAAGTGAAGTTCCTCTTGAAGTAGCTTTAAAAATGCCACAGCTTAAAAAAAATTATTGTAACATCAATTTAAGAAAAAAAAAATCCTCCGTTAAAATGTAAAGGTCAAGAAAGATTTGGGTGTTTTTAAATGCTGTCTTGAAGAAATTCTTAAAAGGTTAAGGTGTCATGTAGTTTCAGAGTTACGGGCATAGGAGGGGGGTCCAGGACAAAACAGACCTACCTCCGGGCCCTTCCGTGACTGTGACCCATGCCGACAGTGGGCAGCAGGCAGCTGGTGGATCACAGTGTGTCATGGTGTCACAGGGAAAAGACAGATGCTTCTTTTAGAGCCTTGAAAGCTATGGGAGCGTTTCACCACCAGAACTTTCTTCCTGTGACACATAGGCCACAGGATTGGCCTCTCTCTGCACTTGCAAACAGCATGGAGTCGCCTGTTTCCTGTGGCAACACTCAAATCATCACTTAAAACCACCCAGGAGTTCTGAGTGCCTGCTGTTTCTCTTGCCTGCTCTCCCTGGGCCCTCAAGGACTCACGTCTTCAGCAGTTTCCATGGAGAGAGGCACCACTGGTTTCTAGATATCTGAGAGAAGGGAACACTCACTGACTTCCCCACTTTGCAAATTTTCTGGTGGCTCCTATGACTTGGGAGCCTTGGTGCTCTGGGCCAAAAGTGTCCTAGTTATGACATAAAGGCCATCAGATTTTGGAGGGACATAGCCCTTCTCTTCCGAGAAATTGAGGACCATGCCTATCCAATGGTGCATCTGAACAGGCTTTCTGCCCAAGGGTCTGAAGGGGTCATGTGATAATTAGGCTTTCAACCTGTCCCCATGGCTACTGCACCCAAATCACTGGGCAGTTTTCTAGTCGCACATCTCCACATGGCCTGACAAGTGGTAGCAGCTTGGCATTAGGCAGAAGCTGTGAAATGCAGAGCCTGGCCTAGTCAACACTTCCTAAACTAGAATCTACATTTTATAAGACTTTGGCATTAGGCAGAAGCTGTGAAATGCAGAGCCTGGCTTAGTCAACACTTCCTAAACTAGAATCTACATTTTATAAGACGTCCCAGTGATGTATATATGAGATACTTCTGCACCAGTAAAGATGCTCTCTGTTCCGGTAAGCACAGCTGGGTGCACACAAAGGGCAGCTTCCCTCATGGAAATCGCTGCTGGCTGATGACAGTGGGTCATCAGCCCTAAGAAGAAAAAGGTTGCAGAGGGTCTAACCTGGTTCTCTCTCACCTTAGCTTGACTCAGATGGCATGGGTTCTCTGAAGAGCAAGTTAATTCGTTTGGCCTGTCTCTTAGTTTTTTTGTGACATCAATTGGTCTCAGATGGGCACCTCTGGGAGAGTTGTGTAGATCTTTGCAACTAGCTTTCCCACATCTGAAATGGAGCAGCTAACTTTACATCACAAAAATCTGACAGTCTCGTAGGGTTTGGAAAGTATCAAGGAAGGAGATGGGGTTGTGTTCGAGAGTGGACCTCAGGGGCCACAAGGGGCTGTGGCCTGGCCTTATACTCCTTTATGGGGAGAAGCTCTGTATCACATAGCCCAGTGCAGGGTCCAGCTTTCTCCACTTGTTTCTGATTTTGTATGTGTGTGTGTGTGTGTGTGTGTGTGTGTGTGTGTGTGCGTGTGTGTGTGTGTGCGCGAGCGCGCATGTGTGTGTGTGTGTAGTTCAGAGGCCAACACCAAGAAGCTGGATTGTTCCCCACCTTGCTTTTTGAGGTAATGTCTCTCCCTGAGCCCGGTGCTTGCTGATTTATCGAGACTGGCTGGCCAGTGATCAATCCCCAGGGATTGTCCTGTCTCTGCCTCCCCAGTGCTGGGATTACAGATGTACCTCAGGCTTTTTACATGGGTGCTGGGAGATCCGAACTCAGGTCCTTAGGCTTGCCAACCTCTTATTGACTGAACTATTTCCCTAGCCTGTTTCTGATTTCTTAAGGGAGCATATCTTCTCCATTGTCTCACAGAGCAGTCCACACAGGCCTGTCCCATCTCATGACGGCACAGGACAACTATGTCCCTTGTACTCTGGGTGCAGAGCTCAGAAGCTGCTTCTTTATAAATCTGCTCTCAGGGAAACAACTCCTGCCAAATGGGCCTGGGATGCTCCTGCGCCATCCACTGCATAAACTCTTTGCATTTGCAGATGTCCCAAAATAAAACTCCAAACTAAACCCCAAACCACAACATCCTTTCTTCAGGAAGAAGCAGGCCAAATGTGACTCTTCGAATCAGTAGTCAATGAGGGATTTTAATTCATGAACACAATTAGCAACATTACGATGACCCCTATGGAGCCGTTTTGTTTTATTGCTCTTCACGTGAATGAGATTTCCATATTTAGGAAGGAAATCAATTGATACCAGGAATCTTGTGCTGCAATAGAACACTTTTTCCTCAATAGGTAATGCTTTTCTAAGAACCTTTACTAGCTACACTCTCCAACCTCATATCCAAATGTTTTAGACACACAGAAACCTCTGCTTCAATTAGCACAGATGTTCAGAAAAAGGAACAAAGCGAGAGTTCTCATCGTTTCTATCAGAGCTGATCCTGCAACGCTTATGTCCTTGTCAAGCTTGTTGTGAGGACCACCGTTCTTGCCATTTGAGCAATCCTTACCATTAGAACAATTTATTTAGGTTAAGGCATCGTCTCTAGAAGCAACCTATTAAAAATACAGGTTACATGGGCCTAGTAACAATTCCCACAATAACTATTATTTGAGCTGCATGAATTACTTTATCAGATTAATTAGCTGTCATCTATCAGACAATATGGCTCTGAGGAAATAAGGCATCTTTTAATGGACATCATTGTCTGAAATATGAAGCAGTTCTATGAGGGACTAGAATGCTTGGGGGCCCTATGCTGGGGGTCTGGGAGGCTAGAAGGCAGCCAAAGATACTGATTAAAAAGGGAGAGCAGAGAAGAGTGGAATGAGGGAAACATCAAAATTAAACTTTTTTTTTTCTCTGCATAATTTTGCCTCGTGTCACCGCAGGGTTGTTGTGTATTTAAATGTTTTTAATAAACCAGTGACCAAACTCATCTTTTCTTTGGCCCATGCATACTCCCTCACCTAAATGGGTCCTGCTTATTTCAAAGAAACAAGTTTAGTGTTTGCCCTGTCCATCCTTTTCAGTGCTTCTGTCTGTCTAGGGGTCTCCTGTCAAGGGCATACGCTGCACTGCATTTCCCAGTCCCTTCTGTCTCCCTGGGGTCAAGCAGCTGAGTGTTGGATACCTGAAGGTGACCTCGAAATACTCCGTATGGACTTCTGTTCTCCTTGTCTGGATATCTGGAAGCCAGTGATTCCAGGACATGAAGAAGAGGGAAGATGCTCTTGGTGGCAGAAGCCTAGATGTCCAAGTCACAACAACTTAGAAAAGAGCCATCTGGGTGTGTTTGTTGTGGACTGTTTGGGTTGCTAGCAAAATGCCATAGGCTGGGTAATTTATAAAAGCAGATTGTAGCTAGAGTTTTCCTGCCTGGCCCACAGTCAGGACAAATCTCTGTCACCAGCCAGTCCCACAGCCGCTCAGACCCAACCAAGTAAACACAGAGACTTATATTGCTTACAAACTGTATGGCTGTGGCAGGCTTCTTGCTAGCTGTTCTTATATCTTAGATTAACCCATTTCTATAAGTCTATACCTTGCCACGTGGCTCATGGCTTACTGGCATCTTCACATGCAACTTATCATGGCGGCGGCTGTCAGTCTCTCTCCGCCTCAGCCTTCCACTTCCCAGAATTCTCTTCTCTGTTAGTCCCGCCTAAACTTCCTGCATAGCCACTGGCCAATCAGTGTTTTATTTATTGACCAATCAGAGCAATTTGACATATAGACCATCCCACAGCAGCAGATTTCCCCTGCCACATTTTAGAGGCTGAGTGTCT
>CABHPP010141155.1:0-12771 GCA_902168425.1 Peromyscus attwateri
ATGGGAGGCCAGCAACCAAAACTTGGATGACTCAGAGAACTAGGGTAGTACCAAATACATCCAATCAAGAAAAAAAAATCAATGAAATGATTCATAACTATATTCTGCTATAATCATAGACTTTTGTCTATCCCAAATGTCATTGAAGAGGGTTCCTCCAGTGGCTGATGGGAGCACATGCAGAGATCCCTACTCAAACATTACCTTCAGCTCTGAGAATCCTGTGCAAGGAGTGGTGAAGCTTGTAGGATCCAGAGTGGTTGAGGAAAGCAGGAGAATACGATCCATAGAACCAACTAAGCAGGATTCATAGGGGCTCAGAGAAACTGAAGTGTCAATCAATGGAACATACATGGCTCTGTCACAGGTTCTCTACTTATGTGCTATGGTTCTTTAGTTTGGCATGTTTATAGGACTCCTAATTGTAGGAGACATGGTGTCTGACTCCTTTTTCTGCTCTTGTGACTCTTTTCCTTTTATTGGGTTACCTTGTCCAGCCTTGATAGGAGGGTTTGTGCATAATCTGATTGCACCATGTTCTCATGTGTTTATTTAATATCCCTGTGAATCCTGCTCTTTTTTGAAGGGCAACAGAGTAGCAGTGGATCTGAGGAAATGGGGATTTGGCGAAGAACTGGAGGGAGTAGAGGAAGGTGAGGTGGGAATCAGGAGGTACTGCATGAGAGAAGAATAAATACAAAAAAAATGAGAATTCATTAAGTCTAACTTCAATGATCCTCACAATCTGAAACAGCCCAAACAGTGCAAATGTCCAAAGTCTCTTCAGACTCTTGACCATCACATCTTGTCAAATCAAGAAATAAATTAAGGCTTTCTAAATTACAATGTCACAGGATATATTCACATTCAGAAAGAGAAGAATACGTTGTATTCCAACTCACAACTCAGGCAGACATCCCTTGTTCATGTGCATGTCACACCAGCCAGAAGAACAGGTAGGCAAGCCAGCAGCCCATGAAATATCTACACTCCCTACATTTCCACAGACACAATCCCCTACCAACCCTTCAGCTTTCACTCCTAAAGCCATGTGCTCAACCTCAAATCAGATCGATATCCTCTGTTGAAGTACAAGACAATCATCCAGGAAAATAGGTAGGCAAACTGAGGCAAAGCCTCCCTGCTGGACAAGAGGCCATGCCAGCCATCAGAATTCCACATAGGTTGCTCAACTGTGGATCTCTACCTTTCTTTCAATAACTCCCAACACTATCCCCAACCCCACTTCCTCCAAATCTATGCATTGGATCCTCCATCTTGCATGAAGACTACTTACTCAAACAAAAGACACACCATCTGACAGATGTCCATGTAGGCCACCTGTCCACAGACCTCACCCACTCTCTCAGTCCTCCCTCTACACTAACAACAAACTCTCCTCCTCTTCCCTTTTGTAAACCTCAAACTTGGGCAGATGCTCTCTGCAAGAAAAAAGGCCACACCTACTGCAAGATTTCAGCCCCCAACTTGGGTTGAGAATCCCTATTCATCCAGAGGCCACATAGATCAGAAGACCAGAGGGCAAATAGAAACCAAGGAACCAAACACCCATCTAACAAAGACAAACTGAGAAATTGCCACCTAAACCCACATTCACCTCAAACCCAGATACCTGGACAGCATCCTAAGAACATAATCAACAACAGCAAGAGCAATATATCACTACCAGATTCCAGCTATCCTACTACAGCAAGCCCTGAATATTCCAACACAGTTGAAGCACAAATAAGTTAAGACCAACTTCATAAGGATGTTAGAAGTCCTTAAACAGGAGGTGAGTGAATCCTTTAAAGGAAGCAGGAAAAGGAGAAATGAAATATTGGAGAAAATTAACAAATCCATTAAAGAAAACAAAAAGCAAACAAACAAGCAAACAGTTGATGGAAATGAATGAATCTGTTCAAGACCTGAAAATGAAAATGGAATCAATGAAAAACAATGCAAAATGAAGGAATTCTAGAAATGAAAATCTAGGTATTTGAACAGGAACTACAGAGGCAAGCTTCACAAAAATAAATAAATAAATAAATAAATAAATAAATAAATAAATAAATAAATAAAAATAAAAATATAAGACATGGAACAGAGAATTTCAGGCTTTGAATATATGATAGAAGAGATGGATAAATTGATGAAAGAAAATGTTAAATTTAAAAATTTCCTGATACATAACATCCAGGAAATTTGGAACACTATTAAAAGAACAAACCTAAGAATAATAGGGATAGAAATAGAAAAATCTCAACTCAAATTCCAGGCAAAATGCCATCAAAAAATTCATAGTAAAATTTTTTTTCTAACTAAAAGAAGATCACAGGAGAACACAGTCTACAAAATCACTAAGCATGGCTCATAGGCGCTCACAGAGATGGAAACAGCAATCACAGAGCCTGCAGGGTCTGCACCAAGTCCTCTGCATATGTTATCATTGTGTAGCTTGGTGTTTTTGTACAACTCCTAAAAGTGGGGGTGAGTAGGGGTTGTCTCTGACTGTTTTGCCTGCTCTTGAAACACTTTCTTCCTACTGGGTTGCCTCATCCAGCCTTGATATGATGGTTTGTACCTAGTGTTATTGTACATTGTTACGCATATCCCTGGGATATCCGCTCTATCCCAAAGGGAAATGGAGGAGGAGTGGATCTGGTGAAGAGGGGAGCAGTGGAAAGAATTGGGAGGAGTGCAAGTAGGACAGACTGAAGTTGGGATGTATTGTATGAGAGAAGAATAAATTTTTAATAGAAGAATGAAATGTGGACACAGTGAGGGAAGACAACAAATCTTGTAGCTCTGTTTTAGACAGGTGAAGCTTCATTCTCAAAGGGTTTAGGTTGCTGTATCCATGAAAATTGCTACTTCTTGCTACTTCTACTCTCTGTATGCAGCTCTTCATAGCAGATGTCTTTTAGCTTGGGCATCTCAACATCCTATCATCTCAAAATACAATACTGGCTTCATCTTCACAGCTCCATGCAATGAACTCTCAAAGTATCCTCACTGGGTTTCTGACTCTAACAAACATAAGTGGGTGCCACAGTGCTGAACTGAAACTACAGAAGAAGAATCTATGACCTATACATTTTACATCTTTCCTGTTTCCAGAACCAGTACAATATGGGTTATCCCTCCAAACTTGGCTTCTACGTTGTGATGGATGCTACCATGCTTGGACCAGAGTTAGAGTAGGTTCTGTATGAAGTTGCTTCTTTGGATTAGGAAACAAGTTGCCTGTTCCTTCCATATATTGAAGGCTTAGATGGATGGAATCTTACCCTAGGGTACCTTCCTAGGCTTCAAATGCCAACAAGGGCCTTCTCTTTAACAGTGTTAAACTTCTTGAAATTTCCTGCCTCTGCTTCATCACAGCATGGCCAGTTGAAACTATCTAGTGTTGTTTTTCTCTACAAAAATGACTTTTCATTTCTTTCTCCACCACTTGTTTTTTTTCCACTGTAGACCTGAATAAGTTTCAGCAATAAACACCCAACAGAATCAGTACTTTGTCCAGGAAATCAGACAATTATGTTTTAATTCTGTCTTACTCAATTTCTCAGGGAATGGAGAAAATAGGAATTATTTGTGGACAAGACATTATACACATGACCTCTAGCTAAACTTTTTCTGGAGTCTACTTTCCACTGAAATACTATGACCTCAAGCTCCACTGTCTGCATTACTTTCAACACTTCCATATTCATACTCCTATAAGAATAGCTGATTAAGCTCTGTGTGCAGCTTTCTGTGGCATTTGCCATCCAGAGTCCTAATGTCTTCCACATTCCTCCAATAAACAACATTCCCACATTTTACCCAGCAACAAAATCACCTTTGATGTACCACATTTTGATCTAACTTGCTTGTTTCTTGTTGTGATTAGTTATCTAACCAAATGCATCTCAGGACATGATCAGGTTTATTTGGCTGATATTGCCAGATCACAACCCACAATTATGGGAGCTTAGGACAGAAACTCAAGCTAGGAACTGAAGGCAAACACCACAAGGAAACTGTTTATTGCCATTCTCTCTTACTTGGTCACTGTCTCATCCTAAGCTAGATCTCTTATCCATCTCAGGGCCACTTGCTTGGGATATTAAAACCTCAGTGGAAGAGCATTCCCATATCAATCATCAATCAACACAATTTCTTACAAACATAGTAACTAGTAATTCTGATCTGGGCAAAGTGTCAATTGATGTTGCCTCTGATGACTCAAAGCTACATCATGTTGGCAGCTAAAGCTAATTAAGAGAGAGACAATAATATATGAGAAGGTTTTAAAAACACAAAACAAGTATTTTAACCCCATCAATCACTTAAGCAGCAAAAACCCAAAACATGAAGACAGCAGCAGCAACTTGGAAACACAAATATGTCGAGAAATGAGGAGAAGTGACCCTCTAAGATCAAGAAGAGGAATCTAAAATGGTCTCTCCACAGAAACTTCCCCAACCAACAAAAGCTAAAGGAACTCATAATATTATATAGTAAATTTTCAGGCTCTAGACAGGCTCAATTTGCTATGCATAAGTGTTGTAGGTTGTTTTGCTTTTTGGGGGGGCCCAACACCCATCTCCCAAATATATCATACATGAAGGTTTAACAATTATAAATGCCCGTCCTTAGTTTGGTTTGTTTCCTACCAGCTTTTCTTAACTTATCCCTTCTACCTCTTGCCTTTGTGCTTTAACCTTTCTCTTTCTCCTGTAAATTTTACTTTCACTCTTACTCCTTGGCTGGCTGGGTGGCTGGGTGGCTGGGTGTCTGGGTGGCTGGCCCCTAGCATGCTCCTCAACTTGTTCCCTTACTCTTTCTCCTTTTCCTTGCAGATTTTTCGTTTCATTTATTCTCTCTGCCTGCCAGCCCTGTCTATCCTTTCTCCTGCCTCGCTCTTGGCAATTTGTGTCCTTATTAGACCATAATGTCTTTTAGACAGGCAAAGTATCACAGCTTCACATAGTTAAACAAATGCAACATAGAGGAATGCAACACATCTTAGCATCACTAAACAAGTGTTCCACAGCATAAACAAAAGTAAGTACCTTAAAGTAATATTCTACAATGAGCGAGGAAATGAAAACTTTTCCAAATCAAATGCAAGATAACAGATTTTTAAAGAAGCAGTATGTGATTTGTTTTATGCACTTAAAGCTCTAATTGCTTTATGAGTCACAAGTTTATCCCCAGATTCTGTATGTGCTTATGGGTGAGAGAGAATGTCTTCCCTGTGTATACAAGTGACATAGAAGAAAAGAGGGGGTCAGATCCCCTGGATCTGGAGTACCAGGTGGTTATGAGCCTCCCAACTTGGATATTGGGATATGGACTCAGGTCATCCCCCAGAAGAATACACGCGGTGACAACTGACCAGCCACAGAGTACTTTTTACGCAATACAATAAAAGTCTTTCATGGATTAACAACAAAACCCTGATAAGCCAAGAAGTAAATAAATAATCCATGGAAACATGGTGCATCAATATTAAGAGGTTATGTATGGTAAGTTTGCAGCATGAATTGAATACAATTCAAAGAAAATTCTCAATTTATCATAGGATTCCTGATTCCAATGCTACATGCAAAGTGGAAACACTCAGAATGCACAATAGGATTATGAAAAAATAATACACATAGTGATACCATGTGACTTCTATAGGAAAAGTGTGATCTTGACCAATGTTACCCAACTACCTATAATTCTATGTGTATAGAAATTAACATAGACTAACACATAACACAAAATTAACTCCAAGTGACCCTTAAACTGTTATGTTCTGGACAATCTAGCTACTGATATTTCTTTCAAACAGAGAGGCCCCAAATGATAGAGCTCTCTTGGCAAGTGGAGGCAATATCATGCTATGGCTGTGCAAACTCTCATGTCCCCTTGTGGGTATCAGGCAAACAAAGTGCCACTGATGCCAAATCACAAAACAGTGTAGAAGAACAATTCAGTGTCTATTTCCTGGCACATGGGTTATGGCACATGATGTGGAATCTGCCCTATTCACCAGCCCAACACCATGCAAACTTGAAATATCTCTACAGCTCAGAAACTGCTTTTTTCCCCTGGAACTGGAATACTCTGAATCATGTAGTGACTGATATCAGAAATTTTAAAACATTCTAATCACATACTGCTGAAGGATGATCCCCAACACTTCTTTCTACCAGTTGTTAAACCGTCTGTAACCTTTATAAGACAAACATGAAAGTTGAGTGCAATGCTCAGAACTTGTAGAAAATAAGACCTTCAGTTTTCCAATCTGACTTCCCACTACACACTAAAAGCAAAGCCGATGTGTGCACAGCAGACACATACATTACAAATATCACAGTTTCCCATAGGCAGGGTGGTAGAGCCTCCCCTCCCCATAGAATCTGCATTCAGTGAGTCTCAGAGAAGGGCCACTGCCCAGGTCACCATAGGAACCAACAGAATCACAATCTGGCTCCTGGTCCATCCCACTCATAGAAGCTCTGAGAGCTCAGCAGAACTGCTCCTCTTGGTCTGGGGTCAGTGTTCCCCACACTCACCATGACGTGGCTTGTGGTCTCCCTCATAGGTCCCTAAAGCAAAGCCAGAAGAGAGTTCTAGAAAGAATTTGCAAGCTACCTCTCACTGGTATTCCTAATTGCTAAGCCTTCCCCGGTTCCCACATTAGCTAAGGCCACCCAGCTGGGACTCAGGACAGTAGCAATTCCCCTATTGGGTAATCAGAGATCAAATGACACAGACATCAGAGACCCTCCCAGCTCTGCCCTTCCACCCTAGGGACAAGACAGGACCCTAATCTGGGAAATTTGTCTTTTAGTAGAAATTCTTCCACTCTCCCAGAGCAATTCCTGTTCCTCTTCCAAGGCACACAGTCCTTTCTGCACAAATTGACTGTCCAGTGGAGCCAACCCTTTGCTTCGTAGCTCAAAGTCCTGTGGCCAAACATAGGTCTCATTCAAAAAGTAACAATTCTTACTGTGTAGCTGATGTTAAAGAGAAACAGTCCAGGAATTACAAAACAATGAGTCATCAATAGTAGGACTTGTAGGAAGGAAGGAGACTGTCGGCATGATATAGTCATAAACTGAATGAATTATTTGGAAATCTTGAAACAGATTTGATGGCCATGTGTCCCAGGACTAGGGATTAGTATGAGATCCTCACAAAGATTACACGCATCTTTTCTTTTGCCCTGAGGCTATACATCTTAAACAAGGAAAATAGCTGTCTGTTAGGCAGGGCCACAATATTTTACCCAGGTCTTCTATACTGGTAGAAACACTGGAACTACAGCAATTTCATTTCACGGTAAGGTCAATCCTTTATCCAGATTATTGAATGCTCTGGTCTATGGTCCCCAAGAAATGGCCGGTGAGGACATTTATGGATCATCTGAAATTGATTGCATGGCTCCACATTGCTAATCTCAACTACTGCTGAAGCAGGAAAGCTCGCTCTCAGCTTCTGTCCTCCCCCTGCATTTCTACACTTTCACTACATCAATCTTAAAGTTGACGAGCGAACTCAATTCTTTTTTTTTTTTTCCTCCGAGACAGGGCTTCTCTGTGTAGCTTTGCGACTTTCCTGGAACTCACTTTGGAGACCAGGCTGGCCTCGAACTCACAGAGATCCGCCTGCCTCTGCCTCTCGAGTGCTGGGATTAAAGGCGTGCACCACCACCGCCCTGGCCGTGAACTCAATTCTTGCACAGGTCCCTCTTCATTTGTTATGTCCTTCCAAAAAGACAGAGAGACTGATGGACATTCATTAATTACCTGGAACATTTTTACTTCCCACTGGGCTGATGAGGCCCAGCCTGGAAGGAGTTGCAGGATGGTCCTTCCAGCACTGGGCAGCAGAGGCAGGATTAAGTGTTCAATGAAATTCACAATTAAGTAGCATGAGTCAAGCATACACTCCAGGAGACATTCTTCTACACAGAACTCAATAATCAACAGCACTTAAAAGAAAAGGAGGGAAACTATTAATGACCTAGAAACATTAGAGAACAGAAACAAGTAGAGATAAGAGCAGTAATGCACTTGAAGAAAATGTTAAAAATAATAATAATAATAACAATAATAATAATAACAATAATAATAATACCACTGGGCAGTGGTGGCACACACCTTTAATCCCAGCACTTGAGAGGCAGAGCCAGTTGGATCTCTGTGAGTTTGAGGACAGCCTGGCCTAAAGAGTGAGATGCAGGACAGGCACCAAAAACTACACAGAGAAACCCTGTCTTGAAAATAACAAAAAAGAAACCAAAACAAAAAATAATACCAATAAGTGATATTTTAAAATGATAAAAATAATGTATTTTTAAGATAAAATATTTAGCTACATTGACTTCAAAAACAGTAGGACCTTCTCTAGTAGAGGGAATGTCATTTATAAGAGATAGATTGATTCTGCACATATTCACTTGTGAGCTGCTGAGATCTATAACCTGACACACAGAGTTACAGTCAATGGCCTTTTCCTCAAACCTCTGAGCTGACATAACTGTGTCAAGCAGGATTGAGCATATCTGCATAGGAGAGTTTGCCTAATTGAAAAAATCAATTTGGGAAGTTGACCTTCCCTAATTGTACACCAAACAATCTGGTCTGTCTTCATTCACAAGTCATCAACCGGCACATGCTGGGAAATTACAAAACCACTCCCCCTGCTACAATCAGGTTCATTTTTGTAGTGGTGACTCCAGCAACTCATTGCCTACCGTATTTCCTTCTATTCTGGTCTTAAGGTAGAAACCATGCTCCACATGCAAATCCATTTTCTTTTACTGCAATGGATATTCAATTCCATGACTCACATGTATAATTTTGAAACTCTGAGGTGATACAATCATTTGATTTAAGGTTTTGGAGGTCTGCATCTGGCTACTTGCTCCCACGCAGCCTGGGGAGAACCCAGTACACTGGCCACCTTGGCTCAGCAGGCAGTTCCTCCAAAGTCTGAGGAGAGGGGGACCTCACTCACCATGGCCATTCACTGCTTCCCATCTGGGGACAGCAGCCCCTTGCTTACCATGGACGGCACATTCTCTACCAACAGCAGAGTCCATGGCCAAGTGTACACAAGCCCCCTTCCAACTTCCTCAGCAGAGGAGCTGAGCCAGAAGCCTGGTATAGCTGGAGAGTTTCTCTCTGGGTCCCGCCAAGCCCCCATAGTCCCACAGTCCACTTAGAAAATAAACACACAGATGCTTAAATTATTTAAACTGTTTGGCGTAATGGCTCAGGCTTCTAGCTAGTTGTTCTTATATCTTAAATTAACCCATTTCTATTAATCTATAAGTTGCCTCGTGGCTCATGGCTTACCGGTATCTTAACATTTTCTCATGGCAGCAGCTGGCAGCGTCTCTCTGCCTCAGCCTTCCACTTCCCAGACTTCTCCTCTCTCTTTCTTCCACCTATGCTTCCTGCCTGGCTACTGGCCAATCAGCGTTTTACTTATCAATCAATCATCCACAGCAGCCTGGTACTGGAAGAACCCTCCCATCTAACTGATGGGTTCTCTTGAGTCCCTGATTGGCTATTGAGACCTGAATGACAGGCCCTGGTGAGCTGAAGGAACATAGCACAGTGCTTCCAAGCCCTGGCTTCCACCAGAAGCACAGATTCCCAAATGGGCTGAAGATATGTGTCAAATTCAACAGCAAGTCTCTTGCTAATGTAAACCAATGGATTTGGTTTTCAAAGGACAAATGCAAATTCAGAAGGAGGCTAATTGGACAACGATGCATAAGAGGAACATAGGATAAATTGAAAGCATTATAAACAAAGTCACTTTGTAGATCAGGCTGGCCTCAAACTCACAGAGATTTGCCTGCCTCTGCCTGCCGGGTCCTGGGATCAAAGGCATGTGCCACCATCACCCAGCCAGACCTGACATTTCAATGGGGACATGTCAATCTTCTGGCCATGGAACCTGGCCTATGGAACCCAAGAAATGGCCACTCAGGACATTTATACATCACCTACAACTAATTTACTGATTGCATATTGGTAATCCAAACTGCAGAGAAAACTAGAAAATTTTAATGCTCCTTACTGTCCCTCACTTTCTGTACTGTGACCAGCTTGTAATGTGTGGACAATGAATTCACATTCTTACACAAGAGCTTCTGCATAGCCACTCACCAATAAAAGCTTGGGCTGCATTTGGACACTCATTCATTCCTCTGTCACTTTTTCTTTCTTGATGACCAGTCAAGGCCCAGCCTAGAATGACTGACACATTTGGACTTAGAGGCAGGAAAGAGAAGGTGGAAATGATGCAATTATAATCCCCCAAAAATAATGTTAAAATTTGAAACAGGCTTTAGGAATATACGCTCCAGAGACTAGGGATTCATATAAACACACATCAAGAAATACTTCCGCTGTCTTGCAAGGCCTGGTATTACAGCCATGCACCTCTAAGCCAAGCTGAAATGTGCTTTTTAAATGATCTATCTCTAAAACAGAGAATTAAAGGATAAAATAAAATTTCATAAGAAATCATAAATGTTCTGATGCACAGTAATACCTCTTGAAATTCTGTAATAATAATGTAAACTGGCAAATCATTTCATATATTCTCAATAACTGGGTTATTTACTTTGTTAATTTCACCCATTTAAAATTACTTGAACTATGTTTGTGTGTATATACCTGTGCCATCATGTGTATGTGGCAGTGAGAGGACAACTTAAAGGTGTCTATTATCTACTTCCCTTATTTGAGTTCTAGAGATAACACCCAGGTAGTCATCTGGCTGCAAGTGACCTCAATGACACTTATTTGGGTTTAAAATTATTTATGTATGTGCCAGGGTGGGAGTGTGCATATGCCACAGCCTGAGTGTAGAAATAAGTGAAATATTTGTAGGAGTAATTTGAGTCTTCCAGGGATTGAACTCAGGTTAGGTTTAGTAGCCACCAACTTCACCCACTGATACAATTCTATGGCAATAGATTGTGGTTCTGAGAAAGTGTTAGGAACTTTCTCGGTGTTTAAGATTAAAGTGTTTAATCCCCAGAATCAACTAACACAATCCAAAGAAAAGGAAAAAGAAAACAAGAGATAGCAGTACATCATTTCCATTTGCAAATAGGCTCTATTAATTCAAATTGTCCTGTTTTCCTCTATCATGAGATGACAACATTTTACCGATGTAGTACTTCAACTAATTTTATTTGAGGACCAGTGAGACAGGTAAGTGAGAAATGTCTGTGCAAGGGTGTGACCTGACCTTGATAACCATATAAAGAGGACCACAAGTAGACCCCACAAAGATACCTTCTGGTCTCCACATATCTGTCATGGCCTAAAAACCCAAAATCACATCACACACACACACACACACACACACACACACACACACGCACACACTCACACACACACCAGAAATTGGTTTTGTTTGTTTTGTTTTCTTTTGTTGTTAATAAATCTCAATGCCATTACATTATCTGGCATCTCTGGATAATCCCCTGGAAGGCAGTACTTCAAGATGAAATGCCAAATGGGAAATGAATGGGGACATGAAGAAGCATGGAACTTCAAATCATATATACATATCAATATAACATCAAGCCATGTTATGAAATATTGGTGTAGACCACATGGTGACCATAGCTGCTTGACAAATTTCCAGCATTTCAATATTACAGACAGATCACACTTTTCCAGCACTGTTTTACTTTCATTTTTTTAATGATTCTCACTATTAATGACTTTCCCTTTGGGAAATTTTGTGCAGGTTTTGGTAAAGGATAAAAATGTATACAATGATATACTCTGTAAACAAATAATTCTTTGGAAAAAATCCCTGTCACAACGGACAGAGCAATTCCATGGTGCCCTTCTAATTACACCAAGAACAGGAAAGTCAGAGATTTACTAGGCACACCTGATCCTAAGGATGAAATGCCTACTATTCAGATCCAGAGCCTGATTATTAAGGGCAAGAGTTCAGCTAATAAATATAGAGAAATTAGAATGGTATGGTATAATGTGAAAACAGTAAGACATTATGATCTTCCCTCTAGGGAATGTTATGAGGGGAATAGGCCCATATAGGAAGACAAGACATTGTAGTAGTTCTGCTCCCCAGAAGAAGTCATTTTCCCAAGGTCAGGTATTTGGTTAAGGGTCGCCATTCCCTCAGGGGCTTGAGGAAAGTTCCCAGTTGCTAAAGCACTCATTCTCCTTATCTGTGGCAGGAAACACTTTTGGTCCCTTCTTTAACATGTGGCTGGTGCCTATGGTCAAGGTTAAGGCTAGCTTCCTTAACCCATGATGATTTCAAGCCACACACAAGCTCACAAGTCCTCTTCTCTCCTGTTGAATCCTATATGCAACTATAGAGTATAAAAGGTGTCTTCTTTCAATTAAATGAAGCCACCGGTTCACCCTCACATCATGTCAGTCTCCTCCTTCTCTCTCACCCCTGCTGACTCCACACATTGTCTTTGGGACCTGAACCCCCTCTCCCCAAGCAGGCCTCCAGCAAAATATACAATTCTTTGCTGGTTATCCTACATTATTACATATCTACCAGACAGATAAAAATGATGCTTTGGATACACACATGCGGTATTTAATGTTTCTTATATTTTATTCTATTAGGAATTTTAACACTAACATGGTTCAAGCATGTTGACAAAACAGCACACATTGGGGGTACATCATCTACCCTAGGACTTGTACTCAGGAGGCTGAGACATAAGGACCATGGGTTCAAATGTATCCCTGACTAAATATG
>CABHPP010141156.1:0-47018 GCA_902168425.1 Peromyscus attwateri
GGGGGGAACTCTTCACAAAGACAGAGGAAATCAGAACTTCAATTGCATTCTGTCTCTATGTGTTATATGCAAGCAAATCATTTAATGCCAATGAATTTTCCCACAGGTTAGACAGAAATAATAAGAGACTTCATAACATTCTGGAGGATACCTTTGGTATTTAAAAATAGGACAGATGGAATAAGTGCATTTTTGGTGGTGAGGGAAGGTTGGGAATTCTTTAAGTGTGCTTCTGATGCTGCTGCATTCAGTCCCAATGGTTGAATAGTAGAATCAGCATGAGAATCTTTACCAGCATCCTGGACTTGTCAAACCTGTACTAAAGAAAAATACTTATCTGATTGCACGTAGTCTCAGGGGAACAGTACCAAATCACCAGGCACGATCAAAGACATTGCTTTTCTCATTTCTAGGCATCATGCCATAAACATTGCCAGACAGTTTCCCACCCTTCCCCACATTTTTTTTAAGCTGTGCTCTTTACCATCTCAAGATTACAAAGCCATGGTCACATGTGAAATTTTATCCTTAAATTCTGCCTCAGAAAGATAAAGCAGGTGTTTGGATATTTCAAGGATATTTTAAAAATAATATATCACTTTCACTAAAACAAGTTTTAAAAAATAAGACAAGAGCCTGGTGGTGGTGGTGGACGCCTTTAATCCCAGCACTCAGGAGGCAGAGCCGGGTGCATCTCTGTGAGTTCGAGGTTAGCCTGGTCTACAGAATGAGATCCAGGACAGGCACCAAAACTACACAGAGAAACCCTATCTGGAAAAAACAAAAACAAAAACAAAAAAAAGACAAGTAAGCCATATTGCTTTGAGCTCCAGAACTTAGCTCCAGAACTTAGTTAACACCTTTGCATCATTGCACTAAGATATTTCATGTTTTCTTGCATACTGAAGTATCTTCTCTCTTCCTTCATGAAATGCTCCTTCCAGAAATCAAGTTACCATACCACAAGGAAATACACAGAGCCACATAGAAAGGCATTTGTGAGAGAAAACACTGACTTACATTACACATACATTCAGCCACTAGTCACATCTCTAAGGTGTTATCAATAAGGTCACAACGGAACTTGCACTAATCCCTGTGCCTTAGACAACATGAAGTTGAAAAGATAACTCACGTGATTTGGCTCTGAGCTAGCCTCTATAATTATGAACAAATAACACAACTGGTATTTGGAGACACTTAGCTGAGGATCATAGCTTTGTTACATAGCGGCAAACAATAGAAACAACCCTCGAAACGTACTATTGTGGCTGACAATGAGTTTGCTAAAAAAGCCTCATTCTCATCTCTTGAAATGAATTGTTGTGATGTTTCCTTCTCAAGAAACAAAGGGTATCCACATGGATTGAGAATTAAACCTAAGATCTCGTCCAAGGAGATCCCTGAGTGATGAAGGATTATTGTTTTCATTTAGTTTTTTTTTTTTTTAAGTTTTCCATTGTTCTTATGTGAAATGGTTTGTTTTGGGAAAAGAGTTCATGGCTAGGGGCAAGTAGAGGGTCTGCTCACTCATTTCCAAAGATTTGCCCAATGTCAAGAGTCTTTTTGGGGACCCATTTGCAGTAACAGGACTGAGAGAAGGAAATTGAGAAATGAGCAACCCTGTTTCTCTTTCTATTCTTTTGGGAAGACTTGTTGCAAGACCCTGGTGTCTCCTGTCTGAAATGTGTCAACTCACTCAGAGAAACTCAAATCCCAATAAAGATATTCAGCTGCAATGTGAAGTCACACATTCTCTAGCTAAAGCTAATAAATGAATCACACAATTATCTTTCCTTTTATGTGAACATTTCAATTGAGAATGAAGCACAGCAGGGTGCAGACAGCAATTCAGGATGTAACTTTCTTTTTTTTTAAAGCAATATTTTCAGCCCACGTTAAGGCATCTGTGTTCACCGACTCAAGGCATACATGGCAGTGAACACAAATACATTCACATATGCAGATGAATACACAATCATGAGCAGGCTAATTTGGAAACAGGGTTTTCAGTTAATGGATGTGTTTTATGCAATGTTGACATCTACTTTGTAGTACAATCTAAGGCTTTGAAATTACTTTACTTCCCTGCTGATGTAAACTGTCTTATGCTACAAAACTCTCAGTGACAACTCCTTTTAATAGGTTTCAGAAATTAATCATGCCTTGTAAATCATGGCAAGCACAATCATTTTCTAATGCAGAATCCTAAGGTGCACATAGACACTTGAGAAAATGAATTGATAACAACCTGGAAAGATGGCAATTTGGATTCTTCTACTCTATATAATAGATCTTTTTTTTCAAAAGGTTCCCTAATCAAATGTTTCTCACTTAAACTCATGTGCATGTTAGTAACACTGTAAATAACTTCCTTCCACCTAGTTATAAACTACATAGTCTTTGCCAAGAAAAGATGTTTGCTGTCATCATCAACAAAACTGGAGTTAAAATTGGGAAGATAATTAGTCTTGAGCAATGCTTTAATATGAATTGAAAATAACATCAGAAGAGGAAGTTTAGTCTAGTTCTTACACGCTCATGGTTGAAATTCAATGGAAATGAATTAAATAAAAATTTCCAACCAAATCCCACAGTACTTAGCTGTAGTGCTCAAGAATGATATAGCTTAAGAATCTGCAATGACACAGAATTTCTCTATGCTTTCATTAAGTGCGAATGACTCACACCTTGTCAGGTCTTAACATGTCTCCGATTGAGGTATTACATGAATATCATCTTGCAATTGAGACAACTGAAGCCTAGCAAGGGCAAATAGCATGGACAAGCTACATTCTGCTACATACTGTAAGCCATCGAGTATGCAATTGAGCCTAGGTATTACTGACTCACTGTCTAAATAGTGTCTATCTTCCCATTCCTGTTCTAACATTAGAAATCACAAGGCTTCTCTGGTATATTCAGGAAGTGACAACATTGTTAATTTCTTCCTCAGGGAAGCCAAAATATAACCACTGACCACTTAGAAAAATTATCAGATAAATGGACATGATAGAAAATAAAGAGAATCTTAAATACATTGAGAGTGAGACCCTAAGAAATCAGGAAACATTCAACTTTTTAAAGTGTAATTCCTGCATTGTTTTTTTTTTTTGTTTTTTTTTTGAGACAGGGTTTCTCTGTGTAGCTTTGCGCCTTTCCTGGAACTCACTTGGTAGCCCAGGCTGGCCTCGAACTCACAGAGATCCGCCTGGCTCTGCCTCCCGAGTGCTGGGATTAAAGGCGTGCGCCACCACCGCCCGGCTAATTCCTGCATTGTTGAAGGAACACAATGGCTATATACAAGCACCAATAGGTTCTCTGCATTCTTTCATGAATTCATATAAAAATATCATGTGATAGAAGGTTGTAACCAGTTTCAGAAACTTCCCTAGACTCTGCCTCCAGTGTCTCCTTTTTTTTTTTTTTTTGTAGACATTAATATATAGACAGAGTTGTTTCCCAATGGTTGTGTAAACCATTTTATTCCTAGGACTAGGAACTCCTTTTCTGCCTCAGCTCATAAAATTTCAGGATTCCATGTTTGTAGAATAGTATGACTAACTTGAAGAGTCCTCAGTGGAAAATGTATCCTAGTAACCCTAGGCTAAACGGAGATCGAGCAGCTTAAGCAAGTCTGGCTAATCTAAGATACCATTCACCTGCCTATCTGTCTGTCTGTTTGCCTGTCTGTCTGCCTAAAAATGGAATTCTTGTCATCCTTCACCATATTCCCCCCTTTGATTTCTTTCATTAACTATATGACCTGTTTGCAGCCACAGAAGGCTTACTGGAGGCTAGGCTGGTCCTAGGGACCCCAGGTAAGACACCACCCACTGCCCACTAAACCCCTTTAAGCCCATCCAATAAACCTGACAGTAATCAATCCCCTGGGCTCTATGTCCAGGCCTACAATTTTGGAAGAATTCTTCAGTTTTACCAAAGGCCAGGCAGGATTAGAATCCCAGGTAAGACACTGCCCACATCCCAATAATGCTCTTTAAATACTTACCAATAGCCACAGACTGCACCTCCTTGCCTGGGCTCCACACTATGGCCCACAGCCTTGGCAGCTTTACCAGAGACAAGAGTGGTCCTAGGGACCCCAGGGAAGACACCACCCATCACCCACTAAATCCTTTTAAGTTCACCCAACATCGACAGACTGTACCACCTCCCTGGATCTATATCCTGGTCTACAATTTTTGAAGCACATTTGACTCTACCAAAGGCCATGCCAGATCTAGGGATAGCAGGTGCCAAAAAATGCCAAAGGAGACACCCTACTAGACCTAAAAACTCACTAATCACCAGAACCCTTGACCAGAAGACCAGAGAGGAAAGAGAAACCAAGGAACAAAACACCCATCCAACCAAGACAAATGCAAGAATCAACACCTAGGCTATAACACCCCACATCCAGATGCCTAAATGATAGAGTAAAAACACAATCAATAACAGAAAGTACAATATGGCACCACTAAAGCCCAGATATCTTATGGCATCAAAACCTGAACAATCCAACACAGCTGAAGCACAAGAAAATGACGTTTATATGACTTTATGAAGATGATAGTGGTCCTTAAAGAGGCAAAGATAAAAATCCCTTAAAGAAATTGAGGAAAAGACAAACAAAAATTTAGATGAAATCAATAAAATCCTAAAAGAATGAGGAAAAAAAAAACAAATGGGTTCAAAACCTGAAAATGGAAATAGAAACAATAAAAAAAATAGAGATAGAGGGAATCCTGAAAATGGAAAATCAGGGTAAGTAAACAAGAACCACAGACACAAGCATCACCAAGGGAATATAATAGATGGAAGAGAGTATCAAGTGTTGAAAACACGATAGAGGAAACAGATTCATCAGTCAAAGAAACTGTTAAGTCTACAAAAATACTAACAGAAAAATATCCAAGAAGTCTGGGACATTAGGAAAAGACCAAACATAAGAATAATAGGAATAGAAGAAGGAGAAGAAACTCAGCTCAAAAACCCAGATAATATATTTAACAAAACTGTAGAAGAAAAATTTCCCAACCTATAGAAGGACATGCCTAAAAAGGTACAAGAAGCTGACAGAACACCAAATAGATTAGTTCAGAAAAGAAAATCCTCTTACCATGTAGTAATCAAAGCACTAAACATATAGAATAAATGAGGAATATTAAAATCAGCAAGGGAAAAAGTCAAGTAAAATATAAAGGCAGACCTATTAGAATCATACCTGACTTCTCAATAGAGAACCTAAAATCCAAAAGGTCCTGGATTGATGATGTCTTGCAGACTCTAAAAGACCATAGATACCAGACCAACCTACTATACCCAGCAAAACTGTCAATCTCCATAAGTGGGGAAAACAAGGTATTTCATAACAAAGTCAAACTTAAACATCATCTATGTATAGATCTAGCCCCACAGAAGGTACTTAAAGGATAACTCCAACCCCAGGAATTTAACTACACCCACAAAAACACAAAGCATGGATAATAGGTAACCTCACACCAGAAAAACCCAAAGAAGAAAAATGCACACACACACACACATGCACACATACAAATGTACACACTACTACCACCAACACTGCCAACAACAAAATAAAAGGAATTAACAATCATTGATCATTAATATCTCTCAATATCAATGAATACAAAAATACACAAACTAACAGAATAGATATGAAAACAGGATCTATTCTACTGATGAATAGAAGAACCACATCTCAATATCAAAAAAAGACATTACCTCAGAATAAAAGGTTGGAAAAAGATTTTCCAATCAAACCCACCTAAGAAGCAAGCTGCTGTGGCTATCCTAATATCTAACAAAATAGACTTCCAACAAAAAATTAACCAAGAGAGATGAAGGAAGGCATTTCATATTCAACAAAGGAAAAATCCACCAAGATGATGTCTCAATTCTCAACATCTATGCTCCAAATATTAAAGCATCCACATTAGTAAAAGAAACATTACTAAAACTTAAATCACAAATTGAACCCCAAATAATAATAGTGGGAGATTTTAATACTCTATTCTCACCATTGGATAGGTCAACCAGACAGAAACTAAACAGAGAAATAACAGAACAGATTCAAATGGGCCTAACATATATGTAGAGAACATTTCACCAAAGCAGAAAAGAATATACCTTCTTCTCAGTACCTCATGGAACCTTCTCCAAAACTGACCATATACTTGGCCACAAAGCAAGTCTCAATGGCTATAAAAAAAAATGAAATAGCCCCCTGTATCTTATCAGACCACCATGGATCGAAGATGGATTTCAACAACAGAAAGTCTACAAACTCATGGAAATTGAACAGCTGAGTTTTCACTGGGTCAAGGAAGAAATAAAGACAGGAACAAATGACTTCCTAGAATTCATTGAAAATGAATGCACAACATACCCAAACATATGGAACACAATGAAAGTGGTGCTAAGAAGAAATTTCTTCTTAGCACTAAATGCCTTCATCAAGAATTTGGAGAGATCTCATACTACTGATTAAACAGCACACCTGAATGCTCTAGAACAACAACAACAACAAATCAAGCACCCAAGAGGAGCAGACTGCATAAAATAATCAACTGGGTGCTGAAATCAATAAAATAGAAACAAAGAGAACAATACAAAGAATCAATGAAACAAAGAGTTAGTTTTTCGAGAAAAATCAACAAAATAAATAGACTTGTATCCAAATTAACTAAGAGGCAAAGAGAGAATATCCAAATTAACAAATTCTGAAATGAAGGGGGACATAGCAACAGACACTGAGAGAATCCTGAGAATCTTTGGGGCCGACTTCAAAAACGTATTCTCCACAAAACTGAAAAATCTAAAAGAAATGGACAAATTTCTTGATAGAGATACCACTTACCAAAGTTAAATCAAGATCAGATAAACAATTTAAATAGACTTATAACCCCTAAAAAATGGAAGAAGTCATTGAAATCCCCCAACCAAAAAAAAACAAACAAAAACAAAAATCAGGGCCAAATGGTTTCAGTGCAGAATTCTACCAGACTTCCAAAGAAGAGTTAATACAAGTATTCCTCAAATTATTCCACAAAATAGAAACAAAAGAAACATTGCAAAATTCTTTTTATGAGGAGACAGTTACCCTGATACCCAAACAATGTAAAAACTCTACAAAGAAAGAGAATTACAGACCAATTTCCTTCATGAACATTGATGTGAAAATACTGGCAAATTAAATCCAAGAACACATCAAAAAGATCATTCACCATGATCAAGTAGGCTTCATCCCAGAGATGCAGGAATGGTTCAACATTAAAAAAAAAATCTGTCAATATAATACAACACATTAAAAAAAAACTTAAAGAAAAAAAAAAAACACAGTATCATTCCATTAATGATGCTGAAACAGCTTTTGATGAAATCCAGCACCCCTTCATGATAAAAGTATTGGGGAGATCAGATACAAGGAAGATACCTAAACATAATAAAGGAACTATACAATAAGTCTATAGCCAATAACAAATTAAATGGAGAGAAACTCAAAGCAAGTCCACTAAAATCAGGAACAAGACAAGGTTGTCTGTTTTTTCTATATGTATTCAATATAGTTCTCAAAGTTCTAGCTAGAACAATAAAACAACAACAAGAGATCAAGGGGATACAAATAGGAAAAGAAGAAGTTAAAGTATTATTTTTTCCAAGAGGATATGACAGTATATATAAGCACCCCAAAAACGCTACCAGGGAACTCATATGGCTGATAAACACTTTTAGTCAAGTGACTGGATAAAAGAATAACTAGAAATAAACAAATAAATAGATAGATAGATAGATAGATAGATAGATAGATAGATAAATAAATAAATAAATAGGCCTCCTATATAAAAATGTTAAATAGTCTGAGAAAGAAATCAGAGAATCAACACCCTTTACAATAGCCCCAATTAATATAAAATATCCTGATATAACTCTAACCAAGCAAGTGAAAGACCTGTATGACAGGCACTTCAAGTCTTTGAAGAAAAAAATTAGAGAAGATATCAGAAGATGAAAAGATCTCCCATGCTTAGAGATCAGTAGGGTTAATGTAGTAAAGATGGCAACTTATCAAAAGCAATCTATAGATTCAATGCAATCCCATTAAAATCCCAACACAATTATTTAAAGACCTTGAAAGAATAATGCTCAACTTCATAAGGAAAAATGAAAAAAAAAAGACAATATACTTAATCTTTAAAATAAAAGAACTTCTGGAAGTATCACTATCCCTGATCTCAAGCTCTACTACAGAGCTATAGAAATAAAAATAGCATGATATTGGCATAAAAACAGACAAGTGGATCAATGGAATTAAATAAAAACCCAAGATGTAAATCAAAGACCTCAACATAAATCCAGATAAACTGAACCTGATAGGAAAGAAAGTAAGAAATAGCCTTGAACGACACGGGAGACAACTTCCTGAATAGGATACCAATAACCCAAACACTAAGATCAACACTTAATAAAACTTCGTGAAACTGAAAAGTTTCTGTAAGGCAAAGGACACTGCAATACGACAAAATGGCAGCCTACAGAATATGAAAAGATAATCACCAACCACACATCTGACAGAAGGCTGATTTCCAAAACATATAAAGAATTCAGGAAGTAGATATCAACAAACCAAATAATCCAATTAAAATAATAGGCTACAGAGCTAAATAGAGAATTCTCAACAGAGTAATCCAAAATAGCCGAGAAGCACTTAAAGAAATGTTTAACATCCTTAGCCATCAAGAAAATGAAAATCAAAACAATTCTGAGATTCCATCTTACACCTGTCAGAATGGCTAAAATCAAAAACACTAATGAGAGCTTATGTTGGAGAGGATGTGGAGCAAGGGGAACACTCTTCCATTGCTGGTGGGAATGCAAATTTGTACACTCACTTTGGAAATCAATATAATAGTTTCTCAGAAAACTGGGAATCAATCTACCTCAAGATCCAATTATAATACTCTTAGGCATATACCCAAAGGATGCTCAATCATACCACAAGGACACTTGCTCAACTAAGTTCATAGAAGCTTTCTTTGTAATAGCCAGAACCTGGAAATAATCTAGATGTCCCTCAACTGAGGAATGGTAAAAGAAAATGTGGTGCGTTTACACAATGGAGTATTATTCAGCTGCTAAAAACAATGACATGAAATTTGCAGCCAGATGGATGGAACTAGAAAAAAGTCACCCTGAGTGAGGTAACCCAGACCCAGAAAGACAAACATGGTATGTACTCACTCATAAGTGGATATTAGCTGTAAAATAAAGGATAATTATATTAGAATCTACAGACCCAAGGAGACTAGATAACAAGGAAGTTTCAAGTGTGTGTGTGTGTGGCGGGGGGTGCCTATGTTTCAAAAGGGAAGGGGAGAAAGAAGAAATTTCATGAGTGGACTGAGAGTAGGTAGGGATGGGAACATGAGATATCAGGTTGGGGTGGTACAAAGGGGAAGAGTACTGAAAGAGACTTCTGAAAAAGGAGGTGCATTTCAGGGTCAGAAAGGACCAAGTATCTATAAGAATACTTGTAGTCCCATTTAAGACTCCTAGCAATACCACGTATGTAGCCCAAACTGTCCATCTCCTGTGACAAGGCAATCCTTTAAGTAGAAGGAGTGGGAAATCAGCCTACCTGCATAACCTTCAACCTACAATCTGCCCTGCCTATGGGATGTGCTGGATTAAGGGTGACCTAGAAGTTGAGGGAGAGACCAACCAATGACTGCTCCAGCCTAAAACCCATGCCAGGAGAGTAAACCCACCCCTGATACTACCTGGAGCACCAGGACCCACAGGCTGAATGACTCACAGACCTAGGTTAGAATCAAGCATGACTGAAGGAAAAAAAAATGTGAATGTAATGATGCCTAACAATATTCTGCAATACTCGTAGATTGGTGCCTAGCCCAATTATCATCAGAGATGCTTCATCCTGCAACTGATGAAAATAAATGCAGACCACAGCCAAACATTAGGTAGAGCTCAGGGAATTCTGCAGAAGAGGAGAACAGATTATAGGAGCAAGAGAGGTCAAGGACACCATAAGAAAACCCACAGAATCAACTAACCTGGGCTCATAGGGGATCACAGAGACTGAATCAACAACCAGGAACTCGGACTGACCTAGACACTCTGCATATATGTTACAATTGTGTGCTTAGGTCCTCTTACGGGACTCCTAACAGTGGCAACAGGGGCTGTCTTGGACGCTTTTACTAGCGTTTGGGACCCTACTCCTCATACTGGGTCACTTTGCCCAGCGTTAATACATTGGGAGGTGCTCAATCTTACTTCAACTTGATATGTCATGTTTTGTTGATACTCATGGGACACCTGCCCTTTCCTGAACAGAAATGGAGGGAGGAGTGGATTGAGAGGTGGGAACAGAGGGGTGTTGGAGGGAGGAACTGGGAGGAGAGGAAGGATGGGAAACTGTGGAAGGGATATAAAATAAGTAAATAAAATTTAAAAATCAACAATATGACCTGTCATTCTTCAATATCAGTCCCTTCTCCTTGCTATTGTCTAGGAGAGCAGCACCCAACTGAGAATCCCCAGGCATTTGCTCCTTATCACAAAAATGCATTGAATCTTGAAGAGAGACAAATAATAAATAAATAAATATTTTATAATAAAAGAAATAAACAAATAAGATTAGTGTAGAATATTAGAAACCAGAAAGTGAGCAAAAGAGATGCCAGATATGCCAACTTTATTGTGAAAATTCAGCCCAGTTCTTGATGCGCATGATCCAGGCTGAAAACAACAACCAACAACAACAGCAACAAAACTGCATCGAAAAGAAAATGAAAAGCACAGACTACTTAATTAAAGCATATAAATACTCAGTTGACTGATGTTGGCACATACCTTTAATCCCAGCATTCAGGAGGTTGTGTGAGTTCAAGGCCAGCCTGGACTACAGAGTGAGTTCAAGGACAGGCTCTAGGCAGGTTCCAAAGCTACACAGAGAAACCCTGTCTCGGAAAAAACAAAACAAAACAAAACAAAACAAAAGGCATATAAACATATTTTTAGCTTCACAAGCTGAACATTACCATGACTTACATGTGTTCTTATTCCTTATCTTTAATCTGGAGATGTCAGGATATACCTGTATAGTATTCCAGTACAGCCAAGTACTTAACATGCTTAACTCAAGTCTTCACTCCCAAATTTACAAAACACCCTATGTAAATGCCAATGGTTTTGTTTGGATTAGTCTGGCACTGTAGGCTTTGGTAACTATTAGAATATTCCGTAAGTGACTATTTTTGCTTTAGATAAGTTAGCTCTGCAGTTGTCTAGTTATTTCTTGTCCAGTGCTGAGACAACAATTTCAGTACTCAAAAATCTAAGCTTCCAACTCTGAGATTAACCTGCAAGGTGAGAGAAAACAAAATGATATGACTTGGCATACTGCTTGGCATAGCAGCAATTGTGTAAGTACATGTAGTGGAAAGAAGCATTTGTAAGCAAACAGGAAATCATCCCAATTTTTCTCAAAAAATTGAAGGGAAAAAGAATGACCATAAGTGAGTAAGAACAAATTAGTACTTCAACAAACTTTGGTTTCAGAAAGAACAGTCATCCTGAACAAGACAGAATGGGTTGAGGAAATGAAGCATGACACACATTCCTGAGACCCTTGTGATGAGAACAACCACGTTCCTCAGCACTTCAGTAAAAACAGACTTTGTGTTTTGATGATGGGCTCATTAATAATGCAGCCTTGTGTCTATGAAATAATAGATCTTAGGAGTTTTATTAACTATAAATGGTGACATGAAAGTGGGATGGCCACACGTTAAAACTTAAAAGGGCCAGCCAGCCTTGTAGGTTATCAGCCATTTGTTTCTATACTTTGAGTAATTTCAGTGAGCTCATATATATTTCATCTCAGCTGACATTGAAACAACATGGTGAGATAAGCTGGGAAAACATATGTATCCTGTAATATGGCTGAGGAAAGCACAGGTCAGGGTGTGAAGAAATAATCATTTGTTGTAGTTACAGAGAAAATGGGTGTGGTCCTCTATGATTTACTACCAAGATAACAGGTAGTACAGAATCAATTAGCCCTTTGAAGTCCCTGAGGATATTTAAAACGCAAGAGTTTTGCCATTCAGATGTTGAAACTTGCAACGACAAAAGGAAACAAATGATGAAAAGTTGCATTTGAACCTCAAGGTTGTTTCCCAAGGGACATTCAGCTGAGAATGAAACAGAAATCAAATACTTTTTCACTTCAAATGTGTGTCAGATCTCACAGACCTCTGTCCAAAACTTATAGTTTCCCAACTCAGCCAAAATAACAGTAAATATTCTCACAAATTGTTTACTTCTTACCTTGCTTGTCCTTTGTTATTCTCTATTGCAAGAGTGACACAAAGATACAAACATAACCTATTAAGCCATAGATTAACTCTATTTGATATATATATATATATATATATATATATATATCAAATATATATGTATATATAATATGATTCTCATTTTATAGACAAAGAAAATGATAGGAAGAACCATTAAGCAAATTGTCAAACAGGATGAATAAGTGGTTGCCACCCAGTATCTGTCCCCAATATTCAGTACTCTTAACTCATTAACTTGTTGAGCTAGAAGAACCAGCCTGCTGCTTCTACCCCAGCTCTCCTTCCTTTGCCTTGGCAAGTCCTTGCCTCTGCTCCTGTACCACATCCTCCATTCTCATTAGAACTTTTTTTTTTTGACAATTTGACTTGAAACTGAGCCCATGACACACAAGAACAAGGAAAAGATTGGCACTAACTAAAATAATGGTGGAAGTTTTTTTTGTTTGCTTTGTACAAGGGAGGTTCTACTTCTAATTCAAATGGCAAACAGGAAATGATTTTTTTTTCTCTCTGCCTCAGCACATGAGGCTAACTGAACAAACAGGACAGAGCACCACTGGGAACAGAGACCCATGGCAGCAGCAGAACCAAGACAGATAGCAAGGGGTTGGAAAAGGTGGGGATGGGAGGTAGGACAATTTCAAATCATGCTCTTGGATATTTGTGTCTGAAAGTATGCTGCAATCACATAACAGAGTATCACACAAGGAATTCCATAAATAGCAATCTGCAAATGCTTGATTGTCATTGAACAAGTATAAAAACTAAGAGGACTCACCAATAAAATGTCTTTATATTTATTATTTCCTTCCCTAACATCTCTGCCCAGCTCAAACTAACATTGTCTACAACTAACAAACTTAGAAGAGTAACCCCCATGTGATAGGGCTATTATTTCTTTATTTTGGTTACAAGAGAGTTTCTTATTGCCTGAATTGGGTCTCCTCAAAGTTCATGTTAATTTCTTAACTCTCAAGTTGTGAATGTATTTGGGGATATGTCCTTCAAATAAATTGTTAAGTTTAAATGAGATTATTAGCATTGTATTCAGTTAAGTCTGAATGGTGTGTTTATAAAAAGAAAAAACAGAATAGGGGAAGTCATTTGGGATGAAATTTTATAGGAAAGGGCCTTGTAAAGATACAAAGAAAAGAAATTCATTGACAAGAGAGGAAAATAGCTTATACAGAGTTGGGATTTATAACACATTAGTCCCCCATTTCTAAGCTTCGTAACTGTGAACGTAATTTTCTGTATTTTTGACTATTTTGTCTGTTATTTTGTTATAGCTAACTAAGGAAATTCATATGAACTTTCAACAAAAATCCTAGTTAAGCCTTGAATACAGAAACAATGAGATACCTGAACAATAGTGTTGTAGGCTACTGAGCCTATGACAATTTCTTATTCAGCAATAGACAGGAATCATTACATTAGTGAACAATCTTTGAGCCTTCATACTATATATTTTTATGAGAATACAGGAATTTGTATAATATTTTTAATGCAGACTCTAAGACGTTACAGAATGCTGCAGTTTTTACTATAAAAACATAAAGATTATGTTTGGTATAATTTGTGTATATATTAATGGTAATTAATCATATTTAGTTGAGAGCCTCAAATATTTAAGGCTGAGTCATTTCTCCAGCTCAGTAAAGAATATTATTTAAGTGTACAGAGATAATTTCATTAACTAGAATACAGCAATTTTACAACTCTATTGGATTAAGGAAGACTTTATGTAGTTGTCATTACCTCAAAATAATGAATCATAAGAGGACTAGCAATTTTGTGGTCAGTCTCAGTGCAAGTCACTCTAAAAACATTTCTCATTTTAACTCCAACCCTTTATTAAATTTGATGAAAACAACTGGCAGGTGAGGACTATGTCTTTGCCCAGTTTATGTTCTATGAACTTTCTTTTTTAAGCCTGTCAAGACACAAATATTTTGATACAACAAATATATCTATCTACCCTTCACATGAGAGAAGAGATGGAGTCACTGAGCTTTAATGTTTAACTGATGGTGATTTATCCTTTTCTAATTTATCTGTTACCTGTTATCTGTTTAATTGATGGTGGGTAATCAGTTTCTAATTTCAAAGCCATAATGTTAATGACAAAAGATTTTTAAACTGTTAGTTCCTAGGCCTGATATCCAAAAGCTATTAGAACTTAGAAAATATGATCCCTAGGTGTTTACAAGTTATCTAGAATTTGCACCTACTAAAAGCAAGCACCTGTAGATGAATTCCTAAATGGTCTTATTAAATAAAAAACATGGAGCCAAATATAGGGATGAAAGCCTTAGAGAGATCAGGGAATTAGGGAATGCCACCAGCCAACCTTACCTCATCAACTCTGCAGCTTCCAAATGCGAGTTACTTCCTGTCTACCCATGTCTATATGCCTTGCTACTCTGCCATCTGATTTGCTCTATGTCCAGCTACATCACTTCCTTTTCCTACACAGCTCTGTCACTTTCTGTCTGTCTGTACAGACCGCCAGGCCTCCATGGTTAACTAGTGTTGAAATTAAGATGTGTGCCACCACACCTGGCTCTGTTTCCACTGTAGCCTTGAACACACAGAGATCCAGCCTGCTAAGTGATAGGATTAAGGGTTTGTACTACTGTTGCCTGACTTCTTTGTTTACTTATAATGGCTGGCTGGCCTTTTTCCTCTGATCTCTAGGCAAGCTTGGTTTACTAAAGCACAAATAAAATATCACCACAAGCACCTGAACAATTAACTAATTACTCCATGTTTCCCTTGAATAACAAAAGAAAGTATGCTGTTTGTCAAAGATTAAAGACCATTGTTCCTTCATTGATGATCGAGTTGAGTTTTCCAGGAAGAAAACCATGTCATGTGTCTAACTTGAGCTCATCCAAACAGTCTTAGAAATGGCAGCATCAGTCAGAATCTATTTTCTAGTACCCAGAAAAAGCCCTACAAATGGAAAGGATGCTTCTCTTGGATTGTGAGAGTAAATGCTTATGTGCTGACAGATTCTTAATGATCTGCCCTTGGATATGGGGTGTTTCATGTAACACTTTTTCATATTATCTCTGTCCTTTCTTTTGGTTGAAAGGGTAATGCAGGGGCTGTTCAAGGGACTTCATTTTCCCCCTAAAACTCAGAAGATTTACCAGCCAGAGGTGTTTGAAAGAAAGGTCAGCCCATGAACAAAATTATTGTTCTCTGAGAAGATTTTTTTTTTCAAAACTTTTACTGTAAAGAGAAAAGCTCATTGAGCACTAGCTTCTCTCTAAAGAAATGAAGCTTTTATGGCTCACAAATTCAAGTGTAATCTAGCTGACTAGGAGACATTTAAAAAACCCATTCTTCATCAAGCTTGTCCTACTGTATTCTACTTTCAATTCATTCTGCAAGGTGATTAAAAGTAACATTTAATAAGAGGTCATTTGGAAGTAATTATTTAGCATCCACAGGGTTCAAAGCATTATACAAAAGGCTTAGAATTAAAACCTCCAAAGTCACATAGTGGAAAAGGAGATGATAATGTATTTCTTTCTCAGTGCAAGAGCAATATAATAAGTTGTATTTTTTCTTATAGTTTGAGGATAGACAGTTTCAAGATTATGTACAATATTAATAGCTTACATCTTATTTTATTTTGTCCATTGTCAAATTATTTTGCATTGACTTGTGGAATTAAAACATTATTCCTCCACAGCATAAAATGCTTGATGTTCTCATATTTCAAATGAGGACACTGAGGACCAGAAAGACAAGATGCCTTACAAACAAAGAGTAGGGGGAAGGACTTGAATACTTGTCCTTTTTCCATATCTCCTCATCTTAATTGATGATGCACCTAATGCAGAACAGCTGGAATTTGATAATTCGAGGAAATCTGAACGTGCCTTTAGAGATTCTTAAATAACATGACCCTAAAGTCCATACTTCACATCCAGTCCCTGTGAGTGATATGCCCCTCTTGGTGGGAAGAAATCCCAGAGTGAATATGTAAGAAGCAGATGAAGTACTGAGTGAATGTGTGTTTTTGATAAGTACCAAAGACTCAAAACCATGGAAATTGTCGAAGTCTTCCTTAGGTCAGGCAAGAAAATGTCAAAATCTCCCTCTGGTCCATGTATAAGGCTGATAGAATGTACAGAAATAGACCATAACTTCATCTGACTGCTGTGGGATGGTCTGTATGTCAAATTGCTCTGATTGGTCAATAAATAAAACACTGATTGGCCAGTGGCCAGGCAGGAAGTATAGGCAGGACAAGGAGGAGAAGAATTCTGGGAAGTGGAAGGCTGAGGCAGAGACACTGCCAGCTGCCACCATGACAAGCAGCATGTGAAGACGCCGGTAAGCCACGAGCCACGTGGCAAGGTATAGATTTATAGAAATGGATTAATATGAGATACAAGTACAGTTAGCAAGAAGCCTGCCATGGCCATACAGTCTGTAAGCAATATAAGTCTCGGTGTGTTTACTTGGTTGGGTCTGAGCTGCTGCGGGACTGGCGGGTTAGAGAGATTTGTCCTGACTGTGGGCCAGGCAGGACCAGAAAAACTCTAGCTACATCTGATATGATGATTGCCTAAGACTGATCCCCTACAGAGACATTCTACTTAATCAAGCTAACTCTTCCTCTCTCTGTGGTACACAATAAATCTGCTGAAGTTCCCTTAGAAGTTTGCTGAATACCCTGGTTGCTTGCATGGCTAGTGTCACTCCATCCGAGTGAGCGTGACCCAACTGAAACTGGTTTTTCTCTACATGTATCTGTGTGTCTGTTCTTTCATCATTCCCTTATCATTCCAGTCAAGTTTCAAGGAGGAAGCTGTTATGGATGCATGGTGGCCACGCCTGCCTTAGATTTAGTCGTCCCTCATGAGAATTCTGCTTAAGATGGGTGAGATGTGTTCAGTTCCCCCTCTGCAAATCTCTGCCTGAGTATCCTTTGATAGTGCCATGTCTCTGCTCTAGCTTTGCTTCAAGGAATTCTTGATTCCACGCTACAGTGAGAACTCCTTTAAAATATTACATTGATTCCCAAATAATTCGAAATAAACATGTAAATGTGTGAATTTAAGAGAAAGCCCAAAATCCTAAAGAGACCTTCTGGTCCCTTTTTTGCCTAGTCTGCTGATACTTCTCTTCTTATCAACCATCCTTCTTTCAGTCATCTTCTCATACTCCTGAAGCAAACACTACTCTATCAATCTACAATATCACAATCACATGATTAAATTCATACCCAACCTACAATTTAGTGAAAGATAAAGTAAAATGTCACCTTATAAATATATTCAAATTTTTAAAAATGTTATTTTTGTATGATATATTTTTGGCATACTCTTTGCCCTGCCCCATCTCCTCCCAGATTGTCTCCATCCCTCTCACCAACAAACTTCAAGTCCTTTGTCAATCTTCCACCTCTCTCTCTTGATTTCTTTGTCTCTAAAAAAAAGAAAATCAAAATAAACAAAAAATTAAGACAAAAATACCAAAGCAAAGCAAAGCAAAGCAAAGCAAAACAAACATAAGAAACCCAAACAAACAAACCAGAAAGCACATAAGAAAACATGGATTCCATTTTATATTATCCAAGTATTACTGGGCATGAGGCCTGCCATGTAGTGTGGTTGATATAGCCAGTAACACTTGATTTGAGAAAACTGATTTTTCTTTTCCCAGTAGATATCAACTGCAAACACTCTCCTGGTTAGAGGTGGGACTTTGTGTCCACTTTCCTTGAGATTTTATCTGGTTTGAACTTTTGTAGGTCTTGTGTGTGTGATCACAGTCTCTATGACTTCAGATACATCAGACCTGTTGTGTCTGGAAGATACTATTTCCTTGGTGTCATACATGACTTCTGGCTCTTAGAATCTTTCTGCCTTCTCAAGTCCTCTTTCACATAGATCCCTGAGCCTTGAGGGAAGGGACTTGATAAAGACATCTCATTTAGGGTGGAGTGCTTAAAAAACTTTGAGATTTCATCCAATTTCAGTCAGAACACTCAAGATCAATAAAACAAATGACAGTACATACTTTTAAGAATATGGAAAAGGGGAAGACATTTGTCTTCTTGCTCAACCATGTTCATTGCTTCTCTATTTATGATAGCCAGAAGTTAGAAACATCCTAAGCATTCAACAATTGATGAATGAATAAAGAAAATGTGCTATATGTACATAATGCAATATTATTCAGCTGTTAGGAAAAATAAAATTCTGATTTTTTTAGTGAAATGGATGGATCTAGGAACAGTTTTCCTGAGTGAGATCAGCACATCACTTAACCTTCAGGAAAGAAGATTTGTCTTCAATAAACAGTATAGATAAATTATAAATCTTTTAACACTGCAATTTTTTGAAGTGTTGATCACAGAAGATAAATTTTGATTTTATCAGATTTAGGTAAGTCTAAACCTTCAGAAGAAAGGGAGTTGTCACCGATGACTTTTCCTTGTCACCTCCCTGCACCTAACACACAGTGTTGAAGCATGTAAGAGTTCTCTAAATAACCTATAAATGCTAAAAATATTTGGGCTTAAACTCATCCAAGGAAATAAATATGCTTTGTATATGGTCTAGGGTCATATGTCTTAACATTTTGCACATTGAATATTCTTTATAAATATTTTCTTAATGCATGGATTGATGATGAATGCATTTACATGTAAAATACTGTAATGCTTCTATCAGAAAAATATACAGGAGAAAAGTTTTTATCAATTTACTGCATTGATAATTACGAAATTTGTTTTGTGGTAGAGCATAGTAATTGTTCGGTTCAACCTAACTCATACTATAAATACCATTGACTAGTTGTAAGAAATTTTATTGCTGTGGGATGGTCTGTATGTCAAATTGCTCTGATTGGTCAATAAATAAAACACTGATTGGCCAGTGGTCAGGCAGGAAGTATAGGTGGGACGAACAGGGAAAAGAATTCTGGGAAGTGGAAGGCTGAGTCAGAGGGAGTTACTTCCAGCCGCAGCCATGACAAGCAGCATGTGAAGATGCCGGTAAGCCACGAGCCACGTGGCAAGGTATAGATTTATAGAAATGGATTAATTTAAGATATAAGAACAGTTAGCAAGAAGCCTGCCACTGCCAAACAGTTTAAACAATACAAGTCTCTGTGTTTACTTGGTTGGGTCTGAACTGCTGCAGGACTGGCAGGTTAGAGAGGTTTGTCCAGACTGTGGGCCAGGCAGGACCAGAAAAACTCTAGCTACATTTTATAATAAAATGAAGAAAAATATGATGTACATTCCTTAAAGCTCCAGAGATTAAAAAGTAAAGAATTAAAATCATTACAGAGGAACTCCAATGTGCCAACACACTTTGTGATTCTATTATCAATACGATAGATATGGTCTCAGCTCATATATAGATACAGACGTTCCAAACTTCCTGATGAGTAAAAATAGAAACACTCCCTCAACAGATTCAGATTCTATTCTCACACCCAGTTTAAATACTTACATCTCGCCATGTCAGCATACTTTGAGAAAATTTGTGCTATTTAACTCTCTATGTAGGGATGTGATCTAGTTTCCTTTGAATTCTCTGCAGAAATCAAGATTTTTGTTATCTACATAAGAAAAAGTTGACTAAAAGTGAAACTGAGGTGTTCATCTGGTTTGATTCGGATTATAGTGACAGTTACAAGTATTTTACTGCAAAATAGATCTATTTCCGTGTGACTTGATGTAGCTTCATTGTCCACAGTCATGCTACTCCCCATGCAACTTGATTCAATTGTATTAATGTAACTGAGAAGTACACTCTAGCTTTCATGGGTCTAATTATCAAAAGCTGTGGGGTTTGGCTAGCTTTTAAGCATTCATTAGGCACTGCCTTGTATGCCTACAACACTAATGGATTTTCTCTACTTTGTGATTGTATACATATATATTTATTTTTATATAATTCCATTATGTTGTCCTTGCACTTTTTTTTAATTGAAAATAGATTCTTTTCTCAAACAATACATCCTGACCAGTTTCCCCTCCTTCCATTCCTCCCAGATCCCCTTTCTCCTAGCTCCCCTCTCCCCATCACTTTCCCATCAGAAAAAAATCAGGCCTCCAAGAAACAACAACCAAACCCAACAAAATGCACTAAGACAAGGCAAAAGCTCTCATACCAAAGCTGGGCAAGGCAACCCAACAAGAGGAAAAGAGTCCTAAAAGCAGACAAAAAAAAAAAAAAAGAGACACACCTGCTCCCACAAAAACACCAAACTAACAGCCACAACATATATTCAAAGGACCTGGTGCAGATCCCTGCATGCCCAGTGTTAGCCAGTTCAGTCTCTCTGAGCCCATGTGTGCCCTGCATAGGTGATTCAGTAGGCTGTGTTCTCCTGGTGCTCACTAATCCCTCTAACATCTCCAATCTTTTGACCCTCTCTCCTGGGGGATTCCCGACCTCGCAGGGAAGGGACCCAATGGAAACCTCCAATTTAGACTGTGTCCACATAGGGTCTGGCTGTGGGTCTCTGCACCTGCTCTCCTCTGCTGCTGGAGGAAGCCTCTCAGATGACAACTGGACAAGGCACTGATCTAGGAGTAGAGCAGAATATTATTAGGAATCATAAATATATACATTATATGTGTATACGTACATATTTAGATCAGTCATGTTTGGTTCTACCCTAGGTCTCTAGGGTATCTATTCACTCTCAGGTTCCTGGCTGTCCAAACAGTATAGAGCATAGACTCCCTCTTATGAAATGTGTCTCATGTTAAATAAGACTCCCACAAGCTCTGTGCCACCATTGCCCCAGCATATCTTGCAGGCAGGACAGATTGTTGGTCAAAGGTTTTTTGTTTTTTTTTTTTTGGCTGAGTGAGTCCATGTTTCTCTTTTGGTAGCATGTAGAATACCTTCCCACACCAAAGAGACTAGAATGTAAGGATGAAGGCTCCATGCAGTTACCAGTTCAACCTCCCCACATTCCAAGAGCTGTGGAGATGTTGTCCTCAATAATTGGGCCTGGCTGTCAGTTTGCACAGAGTCATCAGCTATAGACTCCCTTGGCCAACAACTCAACAGAATATAACCCAGTCCTGCCACTGGCAGCCTTGCCTGGCTACAGAGATGGCCAGTTGAGATTAAGTATGGCCCATTACTAAGAACCCTCACTAGGATCACCTTCATAGAGTCCATGAAGTTTTCCCTGTACTAGGTTTCCAGACACCTCACAATTCCAGTAGTTTCTCACCACACTCATTCTTTTCAATCCAGCTGTCCCTCACCTGATCCTGCCTGTCCCCACCTGTCCACACTCCACCAGAAAAATCTATTTTATTTTCCCCTTCTGCAGGAGATCTATGAGTTCCCTGTAGACCCCCCTTTCCTTTACCTATCCAAAGTAAATTTAAAGTTCTTAATATTCTTAATACCAGAGTTCTCTTGCAGCTCAATTTTTTTGAGGAGTCCAAGACAAAATATGTGGGATGTTTTCTAACTTGTGTGTTTATGTATAAGAAATTCAAAGCTTTGTTGAGATGGCTCAATGGTTCAAAGCACTGGCTGCTCTTCCAGCAGACCCAGGTTCAATTCCCCGCAACCACATGGCAGCTCAGCTTCACTCCAATGTGCATAAAATAAAATAAAAAAGGCAATAAAGATGCAAAGGAAGTTCAATAGTGGGGAGACAGAAGTGAACACGATTGCTGTGAAGAAATAAGAATAGAACTGGAGCAGTACAAGACAGGGTAGAGCCAGGTACCCCATTTGATTTTGGTTATCCATACCCACTGTCTTGTAATAATGCAGTTAGAAGCCAAGTTTCCTCACTAGCACACACTAATCTTTTCCGTGCACGGACCTAGCAGTCTCAGAACACCCACAAATTATCTGGATAGGGCCACTCAAACTCCTGGCTCTGAACAATAGTATAGGTTTCTACATCCCAGTAACAAATCTAGACAGTTTCTATTCAAGTTTATTCCCAATCTATCTGTGACCAAGAATAGGATAGCTGATCCAGCCTGAACTGGTTTGGGTTAGAATGGAAAGTAAGGAAAACCAGGTCTTTCAAGTGAACTTTTAGGATAATCTCCCCTTTTTCCATTTTAAATCTATATGTTGTAGATCATGCATATGATTAAAATCAGATACATTGTATAAAGTTACATGTTCAGAAGATACCTTATTTATACATTATATAAAGTTACATGTTCAGAAGATGCTCAGCAAGAAAAATGAATACATTACCTAACCCACAAATAGGAGTGCAGAGATACCTAAATGATGTCCATTAGAAACCATGCTCCTCTCTTCTTGAACCCCATAAAAGGAAACCTTAAAAAATAATGGGGCTACTTAAGAATTCTCCTTCATGTAGCCCACTGCCAATCTTGACACTGCAGCGCTCTGTAAGATTCACTATTGCTTCACTTAGAAAAAAGTTATCTCACTTCTTTTGGAAATCTTATGAGGTTTTTATTTTCAGTGCTTTGCAGTAGGGACCAAGAACCTGGAAACCTGGCCCAGACCCTGACCAGCAAAGCAGCATACCCATCCTAGTAAGTAAACATGAGTATGTGCCAATAGGAAATCTAATAATTTAGTAACATTAAGAAGGGGTCATATCTGAGTGATGTTAGTCCTAATTCAATAGCCAGTGATGTTAGAAAAAGGCAAATATCCACTGAGGTATTTGTGGGCCAACTGGTGAATTCTGCTCATTTTTTCAAATATCCCATAGTGGCTACTTAGTGCAAATTGTACTTGAAAGTACTGGGAAATGTGTGTAGTTTGGATAAGAATCCCTGTGCCAAGCAAAGGGCATCACAGGAATGAAAATCTGAAAGAAATGAGAGAATAACGTCTAAGAGTTACTGAAAGTACATGTGGGAATGTGATTTATGACTGGAAACATTAAAGTCTGAAACAAATGCCATGTTAAAGAGGAGAAAGTTCTAAACCATTGGGCTACTATAAGCACCAGGTTAGAAGCAGAGGAATCCTCTGTTGAGTTTATTGAGAGTCAGTCTTCTACGGAGGGCGGTTCTCCTCTGACTGGATCTGTTGCCCACGGAATTCTGTTCTCATTGCTTTGGAAATCCTTGTGAATCACCTATTGATTACCATGCTACTCACTATTTCACTAGTCTTGGCTTCACTGATCTCTGTCCTGTCGCTATTATGTCCTATTCACACCCATATAGAGTCAGGGAAACTGAAGCCTGAGACCTGTCTGATACTCCGTTCAGGTACAGGGGGAGTAGCAGGGGTTTTGGTTGTTCTTTTCATGAAGTGGCGTTATAAGCTTTGCTGTCTCGCTGCGTCAAGGATAGAGAAGTGTGTTTTCTGTTTTAAGAATCAAATGCAAATTGAAAAGCAAAAAAATACTTAGGTCTTGTGTTTAACCTCCTCAGCATGGAATACAAAAAGTGGTAGGTAAGCAAAGCATGTTGAGAAAACACTACATTATAGGACCATTGAAATGTTTTTATGGGGCTTTGTAATTTTATAAATCCAATCAACAATATGATTTTCTGATGTAAACTAATATGAAATTGGTATCTTACTGTTCTTTACTCCTTTGAAATACTCTTGATCAGGTTATTTTTTTTTAATGTTACTGGCCAATCATATCTCCTTAATCTCTCTATCTCTAATGCCTGGTTATGTATTCTAAATATTTTTTCTTATACTTACATTCAGTTTTTCTTACGTTTCAGTGAGTTATTACACCTCGAAGGTAGGTCATATCATACTTCTGGTGACTGCTCTACACAGTGCTTTCATACTTCAGATTCGAGAACATGGTAGGGATTGTAAGTCCATACTAGAGCTATTTGGGAGCTTCTTGGTTTTCAAGTTGTTGTTTGACAATGCTCAGATTAGGTTACCTGTTTAAGTCATTCAGAATGTCACTTCAAATTGCAAAAAAATAAAAGCTGGATAGAGATATATTTTTTTCTCAATTATAAAACCTATACTACTAATGAACTATCTGTAGCTGTGTTTTGGTTTATTAAAAATGGATAAGCTGCTCCAATTGAAGCCGCTGACTATGTTGTTAATTACGAACACTTTTCACAATTGCCTCTATAAGGTTTTGAATTGATTTGATCAGATTCCCAAATGGTAATTCAGAAATACTCTTTTTTTCTTTTTCCTGAGAAGACCCTGGTGCTTTGATATTCTTCAAAACTGTGGTCCATAGTGTGAGATTTCTCAGGCAGCTTAACAGGATAGGAGATACAAAAGAGACTGCAGTCTGACCTCAACAAACAGGGCGATTTATTTCAAACAGCCAAGGACAGACATTCTGTGGGAAAGGTGTTTCTTCCAAATGGGGAGGGGATACTTAGAGTTTAAAAAAGGTTTTTGAAAAATTGGAAGTTAATACAGATTCAGGGAGTAATGTGTCAGTCTGTAGTTTCTTCCTTCCTTCTGAGTTTTTTTTTTTTTTTTTTTTTTTTTTGTGGCCAGACAGCCATATTATCTTCAGAAACTGCCTTGCCCTAGCTATCAAGATACAAGTGATAGAGGGCAACTGAGTTGGCAATGGCAGTGAAGGAGACAGGAAAAGAGTTTCAACCTAGGACCTTGGTCAGGGTCTAGAAGAGTTTCTTCAATGTTTATTCTAACACACAGAGCCTACTGCTCTTGTAGTTTTTGGAGCATTCACAGTTTTTTTTAGAAAGCAGAATAATTTATCCATAGTTTGCCTTTGACTGCTAGTCCCAGTTAGATAAAAAGAATAGACAATGGGTTTAACCTGACATTAAGAAACTTAAAAGGTGATTGGGATAACAAAAACTGGTCAAAAGTCGTTTTTAGCATTTTGATTTGTTTATTTTTTGCTTTCATTCAATTTCTTTCACATACATATACACACATGGTGTGTGGCAAGGTAATTGATGTTCTTTTACTATTAAGAAGGAGTAGTTAATATCTATATATTGCCTGTCCAGAAAGATCACTGTAAATATTAATAAAAAAAATTCATTTGGGATCCTGGGTCTTCCAGTTTGTGGAACTGTTCAAGACCAACTTACAATAGAAATAAAGAAATAGATAATAGCATAATGATGGCTAATTTGTCCAGAGCTTGGCCTTTCCTTTTCCATAAGAAGTCAGTAGTGAATATTTTGACTGGTATTCCCTGTAGAGGTTTCTAGAATTTGAAGGATTTATTGGGATGAAAGTAGCCCCTGGCAGACTCTCCAACTTTACTAACATCAGTGAACATTTTAGACAAGCCCTAAGTACATTTTCTAGCTAAACCTTGAAAGAATAGACCAAGGTGTTAATAAATGTGTATACTCAGGTTCCCTCCAAGAGGCACATAATTAGAAAACCTTAACAAAATTCCACAGAAACAGTACTTTGTAAAGAAAATTGGGCAACCTAAAATGTAGGGAAGACAGGCATCTATTTTATCCTGCATCTACAATAGAATTTGCATCTTTAGATCTCAACAGGACAAGCTAGTTAACTAGGAACCCTATAATTTACTGTAGTTGTTGTCAATGAGGCCACTGAGACTGGGGAATGTATGCGGAAAGCATAGAAGGGGAGTGAGAGTCATTCTGTAATAGAAAATGGAGGTTTATAAATGCAATTTGGAAAGAGGGAGAAGGGTATAGTAAAAATTAGCATAACAGCCATGTCTATATAGAAACATTCTTTATTCCTAAGCGCTCATTAAATCTAATACTAAGTGGCAATTACTGAAACACAATAGGCATATTCAGACACTGACAAGCCTTAACCTTTGAGGGTTTTGTAAACCATTTGTCCTGGAGTACATGATGTCCCATCACACAAGGTGATTGCTACACCATAGGCTTCAATGCTATGTGAAGCAGTCTAGTATTGTGAATGGGTCAATTATTCTGAGGTAATTTAAGACATCTCTGTTGAGTCATCTAGTATTCAATGTGTGCTTAAATAGGCTCTAGGGTCTTGGGAGGCATAAACATATGCAAAATACAGGTTGTCATTTGTTTAGCATGTACTGAATATACTTAATGATTCAGAAATGTTAAACTGCAGCCCATTCTCAGGGTAATGCATAAAATGTAGCCCAATGCTGCAAATATTTACTATACAATGGCTTTCAAAAGACTTGCAGTAGGAAGACAAATACAAATCCATTATTAACATTAACCTTTCATGTCAATTTTATAGTTTTGCAGCTGCATTGCTAAATGCATACCTATCTTAAACATTTCTTAAAATGTATCATAATCATACTAGGTTGGTTGACAATGATGTTCTATAATTGAAAACTGAAGGTCAGAAATCAAACTGAGTTTCTGCAGACTTAGCTTGAAATCTATAACATATCCTGGAGGTTAAAAAATATATTAAGAGGGGAGGGTGAGCATAGAGTGACAAGTTCTCTCACCAGCTCACAGGTTACATTTATGTTTCTGTCCTTAAACTTTTTCATCACATTTATTGATCCATATGCCTTCCTTTGAAAATAGATATGGCAGAGAGACTGAGAATAATCCAGCTCGTAACAGGAGACTCTCTATTGAGTCATAGTCATTGTCCAGACAACAATCTTGCCCTGGTATCATTACTAAATTGCAATGTAATTTCTTAAGTACAAATACCTGCACATGATCAGCTGTTTAATCTTTCCCACCATTTCAAGGATACACCGATCTATCAAGAAAAAAAAAAATATTGTGTGTGGGAACAATTGTGTGATCTCATGTAGGCAAGGCTGGCTTTAAAATGACTGTTTAGCTTAAGATAACCTCAGACTTCTGATCTTCCTGCTTCACCTCCTAAAGCCGGAGTTGCAAGCATGTGCCACTACATCTGTTTTTATCTTTGTTCATGGTAGGAAAACTCCTTACCAACTGCACTGTATTTCCAGGGCAATGTGGACACATTTGTAACAACCAAGTATTTCTAGTTGTCAATATTTGACTTTAGATAACAAAGATGAAATAACTAGGACTGGTGGGAGGTGATTTTGCATCATGGGAAATAAGTGGCTGAAAATACTTAGATCTAAGTATTCCTTCTTATGTTAAATGAAGATAGGCTTATTTGCATCACTTTAGTGCTAAAAACCTTGGCTACACTGGCTCCAGTCATCCCTGATGCAGTAGCCTGGCAGTCTGTTCTGTTAATTCTTTTTTCCTTAAAGTTAACCTTCATAATCATGTTTAATAATATTATAAAAAAAGCCTTTCTGGAAATTTCAGTAAGCATCACAGGAAGCAGAGGCTTACAGTCTGATTAGATCAAAGTTCTGGAAGCCCTTCAAAGATGCTGAATTCTGAGAATGGGGATAAGGCTCCGTGGATGAGCTTCTAAATCTCCAGAATTCACATAGAAAGCCAGTCAGCACACCCCCCTATCCCCAGAACTGAGAGGAAGAACAGGCATATGGGTCTTTCTTTTCAGAACTTCATACAGTGTCTCTAGGGATTACATTCAAGTCCATATAGACTTTTCTTTCTTTGTCAGCTACAGATGCAAATCTTGCTATAGCAAGCTCTTCATACGCCCTGTCCTAGTCTAGGGAAGTTAAACGTTATTACTTCTATTCTAACACTGGGCCAGTAATGAAGTGGGTAAAGCATGGTCACTCCAGAAGTATTAACAGTGTGCAGTTATAAAAAGTAATCACAAACAAAAGTATATAGAAAATTAAACTTAGCCCCTTCACACAGCTCTCTGTTTCAATAATTTCCAACCACCCCCCCCCCCTCGTCTTTTTTGATCCCTATCCTTCTTCATTTCCTTTGCCCCATCCCTTCTTTCCTCTCTGTTTTAGGGGGGCGGGGAATAGTTGTTTTGTGTCTTCTATTTCTCACAATACAGGTTTGATGACTGTCATCTCAATACAGTCAAGGCATTATTTTACATATTTCTCTGTCCCGAGGGTTTTTTTTTTTTTTTTTTTAAAATATAGAAAATAAAATACAGCACTGTATCCATAACAAGTAGAAGTCAGATGAGATGCTGCAAAACATATTATAGCACAAGAGAGCACCATACTGCGGAATCTGACCTGGTACAGTCTTAGGGAGTGTAAATTTGAAACGTCACTATGAGCAAAGACTGTGTCAGTCAGAATCAAGACATATGAATTTATGGAACAATTTCAAGGAAATGTTGTGTTTGATACAGAATGTTTAAAAAAATGGGAAAAGAGTCTTTAACAATTATTTTAGCATAATTACTTGGATGATCTTAGAAAAGTTTATTTTGAATAGAGTAAATGTATATCTCATTAGTTTTTCTAGTTGAGTATTCCGTTACTTGTTGTACCATCACTAGCTTTTAAGTTATAACACAGAGCATCACGTGATGAATGAGATAACTAAAAGTAGAACACGCATAGTGTGGGAGCCTGTTCTCGGGTTCCTCGTGGCTTTACCCAGCATGTCCGCATAGAGGATGATTAGGACCACGGGCCTGAGTGCAGGTGTCTGAGATGGTCTGCACTTGGCTGTGCTGGGGGAGGAGGTCATTTGCTCCACCCCTTGGCGTCTCTATAAAAACCCTGGGGTCAAGACAGTCGGGGCCCGTTGGAATAGGTTCCAGGCCCTCTCGAGGCTATCCTTTATTTTCTATCTGTTTATCTCCGCAAGATTCTCCGCAATAAATCCTTCTATCTAATATTTCCTGCTGCTCACACTCAAGAAAACTCTGGGAAGCTGTGGGGTTGGTGGGAAAACGCCCCACAACATATGTAATTTGAGAAGCACATCCAAGGCTTCCTGCCCGCCTCTAGATGTTGTATATACTTCCCATTTGTTAACAGAAGAAAATGTTTCCAGACATTGACACATGTTCCCTGTGTATGGATGGGTAGGGAGTCTCCCCTAGGTGAGAAGACACTATGTTAAACATTCATTGTTGCCCTTATGATACTGCCAGTACACATCTGACCTTACTGATGATAACATCATCAATCCTCTACACTGATAGGAAAGTTATACATTAGGTTACAAAGCATATTCTTGTTTCACCCACCCCTTTTTCTTCCTTCCTTCCTTCCTTCCTTCCTTCCTTCCTTCCTTCCTTCCTTCCTTCCTTCCTTCCTTTCTTTCTTTCTTTCTTTCTTTCTTTCTTTCTTTCTTTCTTTCTTTCTGATTTTCTACATGAGAAATACAGATTGCATTTTGGGCTATAAACTGTTCTTTACTGAGATTGCTTCACTGTGTCATAACTCTCCATTTGTTCCTCTTTTTTTTTTTTTACTGCTGTGAATGCTGATTTATCCAATGTCTCTAAATCTCCCATTTACTCCTGTTTTATTCCTCCATATGTATGTTTTTTTTCTTCTGCCTTATGCCACTTCTTTTTCATGCTTCAAAGCAGATCTCAGAATTTGTATCTTGACTAGAACTTCCCTGACATCTTACATTTCGAGAAGAGCACCAAACATCTTGCTCTGTATTTTGTGTGTGTGTGTGTGTGTGTGTGTGTGTGTGATATTCTATCGCTTTCATTTGTCAGGTAGTTTCTGGTGAACAGCTGGCTTTATTCCCAGTTCTTGTCAGAGTGCCCAATGAGGCATTCCCCAGTGTCTTCACCCACATCCTTCCTATGGTAACCTTTGCTCACAACCATAAAGAACACACATGAACAATGGTATCATTCCTCAGAAGACTGAAGGCAGTGAGGCTAAGAAGTCAATTGACTACATATGATATAAGAATGTGCTTCTGGGCTGACAAGAAGCCTCTGTGGATTAAAGCCCTTGCCACCAAGCCTGAAGATCTGAGTTCCATCCCAGGGACACAAATGGGAGAAGGAGAGAATTTATTCTGGCAAGTTATTTTCGAACCTCCAGACAAGTGTTGTGGCACACACGTGTCTGCCTCTCCCTGATACACACTCATACATAATAAATGGATATGTAATATAAGAAATATGCCTGTAATCACCAAACTAATAGGTCTTGATGCAAACTAATTTGCATTGTTTCCAACTTTAAAGCCCATATCCACTTCTGCCACCTCTTCTTTTTTGGGGCTTAGATGTAATCTTTTGAATGGACTCAACTGCTCACACCTATAACTATAATTTCATGAAGTTAACGCAGTAGGACTGTTTGCTGATAACCCGAGTCCAGCTTGGGCCACAAAGTGAGTAATGGGCTAAACTGAGGTACAAATCTAAAGAATAAGAATATGCCTCCAACAAGACGTTATCTTTTATTCCAACCATGCAAAGCATGTGCTTACTATGTTTTATGAGTAAATATTCTGAGAGTGGAAATTTTTTCCCTATTTGTTACCATCGTTCTTCACGCCTGGCCAGGCACAGGAAGCAGGTAGTACACTGCCTTAGTACTTACAGACACAGATACTTAGAACTGGGGTGCTTATGTTCCAATGCAAATATCTTAGGATTGGTTACATCTAAAACAGATTATGTACATTAGAAGCAGAGTATGTTTTTGGATTATGATATATTTGAATTTTTCTCACTTAGGGAAGCAGAAGCTGTTTATACACGGGCCAGGAAATAATCTGTATGTAATCTTTCCTGGCTATAGGTAAGACTATGCAGCATAAGACAGTGCAGCACAGAGATGATTCAGTGAATAGAATTATGAACTCTAAAATCAATCTTAGAGGCAAAGTCATGGCACTGGGGAGATAAGGGCTAATTTGGTCATTTTGTATGGAGCATCCTCAACTTCTTTGTTAGAAAAATAAATAGGTAAAGAAGACAAAATAAGAACAGAGGAAAATAAAAAAAAATGCAAAACTCTAAAGACTTCTATCATTGATAGTTGCTTGCAGAAAATTGCAAAAACAGTGAAAATTAATGCGAGAGTGTCATTAAAGTCACCTAGTGAGTTGTGAAGGCTTAAGAGTGGCTATCTGCTAGTCTCCGTTGCTTCATCATTGGTTCACTTACAACAGTAGATGACAGAACACCTTACAACAGTAGATGACAGAACACCCTCCAAACTTTCTTTCTTTTTGTTTTTTTAATTTTGTTTTCATGAACTCGATTTTCAACATGAACCTACAATTCCCACCCATCTGTGCCCTAGGGGGAAGCTTGCTTCTGTGGTGTGGGCCTGGAAATCAGGCTCTAAGCCCCTTCCCCAGCCCTGGTTTACAATCATGTCCTCTCCACTGCTCTGGAGTCATCCAAGCACTCAGTCAGCTCCTCCGCTACAGCTCTAGCATTTGTGGACGCGTTTATGTGCTTCTCAACTCATCTGGCTTGCTCTGCTTAGCTCTGCAGTGTGTCAGCCCAGCCCCAGGAAGTGTTTATGGGCTTTTTTTTTCTCTGTTTCGTACTGTTTTGCTTTGTTTCGTAGGCACAGAAGGGTAGAGTAGAGCTTGGCTTAAGTACCTTGTTCTTCGTGTGAGGGCTCAGGATCCTCAGCCTGGCAGTTCACACTGATTAAGTAGGGGAGTTTAGTCAAATGTGACAGGGACATAGGACAGGGATTCCTGACAACCTCAACAGGGTGAGAAACTGCATTCTGTGAACAAACTCAATTTGGTGTGTGACCTCTTCAGAGTCCCTTCCACACTTTCTGTAGGTCTAGTTTCACTTGACTGCTGCCTCAAAGTTGGTATATAGCATTGATTAATCTTGTCTCCATGTTAAGTTTACTTCAGATGTTTATGAAAATCACATTAAGCTCTTGTGTGCTGTGTCACCGTATTTGAAAGAGATCTCCAGGAAGGAAGCTCCCTTGGAAGGAAGCTTCCCTCTTACGGTTTGGCTCTAAAATGTCTTCCAAAAGAGTTAAACATTTAATTCCCATCCTTTGATGTTATTGTGCTTTGGTAGAACCTTTAAAAGATGGGATTAGCATAAAGAAATTAGTTCATGTAAAGTATCTTATTGAAGGAGTTTTGGAGACATCAACCCTTTATCTTTCTTTTTGTTGACAAGCATCTGGGAAGTGAGCAGACTGACTTACAAATGCTCTCTGCTGTGCTTTCCTGCCTTGTCACAGGTCAATGCACTGGAGCCACATAGTCTTGGGTCAAAATTTCCACAACCACAAGCAAAAACTAAATCATATCTCATCACAAGTTGATTATCTCAGGTATTTTTTTCTTACAATGACAGAAAGTGAGTTAGGAGTTCTAAAATTAAAATATTTAGAGACAGTAATTCAGTTGATCGCTGAGGTATTTTTTACCCACCCACTTGCCTTGTTGAGGGATTATAGCCCTATACATATGAAGAGCCACAACATATGTATAGGACGCCCAGATAGCCTCGCCATCATTTGCATATTAAGAAATCTCAAACGTTGGGAAAGCCTTATTGATTATATTTATGTGTAAGTCATTTCAAACCTAGGGAGGTATTTAGTGGGCTTGTCACCCATATTACAGTCTTGGCATGCTCACTATGTGTACTAGTAATTGCCATAAAATTCTACATGTGATACAGCCAAGAAACAGAATGATTCAGCCTAAGTAAGATTATATCTGCTACAAGACATTAATGAAAATCATAGCAGAGAGAGACCAGATTTGGAAGTTACAAAGAGGTATCTGAAATCTACTCACGATATTTCTTTTACAGATTTATATATGTTGACCCACCATAAAAAAATCTTATAGTCATTACTGTTTCATTTTAGTGATATCACATATAGAGCCTGAGTATCATATTAGATTCTCTATAACTATATAGCAACCAAGATCAAAAGCCAATAATATTGCCATTTAACCACTCCAGTCTTACACAGTTGAAAACTAGTATTCTGTCAGATAAAAATTCCCCCGATGTTTCCCATTCTTACAGAATCTTTGGAACATCTCAGCTTTCAAACATGTCTTAAGGAATTCTGCATTGATTAAATGTGTGTTGCTGAAAGAAAAATAACTGATCTAATGATACACAAAGTGAACAGCATTCTTTTTGGCTCACAGCTTCAGAGCTTTCCTTCCTGCTTACTCAACACAATTTCTATTTGGTCTATGTTGATGTAGGCCATGATGGGTGGTTAAGGGAACTTCCTTATTTCAGAGCATCTAGGCCACAAAGAGAGTGAAAAAGGAAGGCTACCACCCAAATATTCAATCCAAAGGTATAACTCCAGCGGCCTAGAATCTTCCATGAGGGACAATTCCTGAAATATTACCATCTCTCATCAGTGTTACACTAGAGATTAACCCTTTAAAACATGGACAGTGGGGAAGGGAGGGCATTTAAGACCCAAAGATTCTGACCTTAGACTATTCCTCAAAAACTTTATTTTATAATTTGTATTGGAGAAAAGAGATTGATGTACAAAAAGAGTCACAATAGTTACATCTTCTGTTTACTGGTAAAGCCAAAGATGGTGTTCTGGGAGACAATTTTCCCTTGATTCATTCAGATTTTAGTGTTACTGAAAGTCACAATGACTCATAATTAATATTACAAAAGCAAGATTCAACTAGTATTCTCAGGCAATGTTTTAAATATACAGTAGCTATTTAACTATAGCTATATAATTTTAAAACACATGTATTGATAACTTCAAACTGCTGGTGCTACATCCTTCCTTTTCATGCAGTAGCTGTTATGGAATAAAATTACTTCAATCATTTTCTGAAATTTTAAGACTTTTCATTATAATAAAATCATGTGCTTAAACAAAAATTTCTCATTCTTTAAAATGACAGCTGAGGACATTATGCTTCTGGTGAATGCTATTGATGATACTCAGAATTTAATTCTGAATGGGAATATAAAATGTTTATAAAATTCAAACAGTTAAGAAATATTCATACCTCCTATCAACCAGGAACTGGACATCTTTGCCATAGTGGGAAAACTCAAAGACTTAGTGATACTAACATATGAATTAAAAAAATGTATATTTAATTTTAAAATTCCAGAATAATGAAAGATGTATATGTGTAAGAGTGCAAGCAGGAAGTATCTATGTGGTGTGTGTGTGTATGTGTGTGTGTGTGTGTGTGTGTGTGTGTTTATCACTTAGTCACTGCATTTTCATCACTCAAATGCAAGGACTTGCTTGCTTTGTCTTTGTGGAAAAACTCCTGTTTAATGTAGGTTCCTTGGTGATGGTTAGCACACATGCACTATCAAATTGACTTTTTCAATTTGGCCATATTGCACAGTGTTGTGCCAGTCTGCGCTATTCAGAAATTGGGGGACTGAAAGGACAAGCTGACACGAAATGTCAAGGTACGGGTAGATCACATACAAAGAGAAACAGCCCTCAGTATCAGCCCAATTCTGCTGCAGCAAACTTATTTTTCAGGATGAAAAATATTAGTTAAATGAATTTATAGCATGCCCATAGATTCTTGTTGAAGTGTGCTAAATATGCCACAAATGCCTTTTATGGATAAGTGTGACATCCCTGGTTTTATGGCTAAAGACATTTATATTCAAAGAGCTTAAGCAATTTGTCCAAGGTCAAATCACTTAATTCATGGGGGAAAAATTGACAGCAAGAGAAAATTATGGTTGTGTGACCAGCCCACAGTTCTCTTCACAGCCCATCAATTTTACCTCTCTCTCTCTGTTAGCATAACATTTTCAACCTGTGTTTCTGAAATGAGAGGCAAAAAGAACAGTGGATAAGGCAACCCAAAGTTCTGATATTCACTGCCTTCAAGCCCACCACCACCAAGGTCTTTCATTCTCGTGAGACAAAACTCAAGTTTCCTGATACCCTTCCCTCTGCAATTTCTCATCGTATTTTCTTCTAACATTGCCTGATGCCCTCCAGACTAGAACCTCTATTGTCTTCACATAGATCCTTATTTCTGGCATTTTTAATGCTCTACCTTTTCTCTTAATATTAATCACTACACCAATCACAACAAGTTAAGCCTTAAGAAATTAAGACAATGCCTTAGAGTCGCTTTCCCTAAAACAAATGAACACAGCAGTAAATGGTTGTAGAGCCCCTGGCTAAAGCTAGAATTTAATCTCAACTTCCCACCCTGGGAATTGTAGTTTATGTTCCTCCTTCAGTCACCTTGCTAATTCCCTCTCTGCATTCCTGACCTCTCTAACTCTTCACATCCAATCACTGTACTTTATTTTCATTCTTATCTCTCTTCGTTCCAGATGACTTTGCCTTTCTTTTTTCTTTCAGGAGTTTAAATTGCTTCGTTTTGGACAGGAAAGTCCCAAGTTTCAGGAGCCTACTTAATAAAATAATCTCATTCCTAGAAGGGTTTTCCTGAGAAAATCCTTCTATTTATGTAGCATGAATAAGAACTTGATGATAGTAATTTGATAACTAGCAATAAGCATTGACTCGGTAGTTTGATGTGCCTAGTCATTTCCTAGGTGTTTTCCACACATTATTCCTTTTTGTGTGTGACTACTTCCAAAGAAAAACCACCTCTGTTTTGAAATTGTCAAGTGCGAGTGATAGTTGCAAATATTAATTGAACAAAATCACATAGCAGAGTCGGGATTCAAATTTTGCTTCTCTGAGTAGAAACAGCGATATAATCATTAAAAACAACCTTGGCCTGCCCCTCCTCTTTCTCCCTCTCTAGTAGACAAAAAATTACATTATTTCTTGCTGCCATTTCTTCCCTCCAAACCCTTCGATATAACCTTCCTTGCTCTTTTCCAAATGCCTCATTTTTCATTAATTTCTGTTCACTTTGCTTGTCTGCCTTTTTGCTAGAAGAAATTAAGACCTGTTTACTTCTAATAAAGTGCCAAAGAAGACAATCTGGAATAAAATAGGGACAAGATATCACACCATTGGCCCTAATCTTTTCATGACATGAGATGAGACTTCAGGGAAGAAATGACACCTAAAGTTATGGAAGTCTTTTTGGAAACACTGCTATAAAAATTGCAAATTCCTGAAGAATGTCCAACTTTGATTCAAAAAAAAAAAAAAAAAACTACTTTTATCACTCCCTAGGGCTGCTGTTCTCCACAGGCAACCCAAGTCAGTCGCCTTCACAAGCAGCCACTTCCCATGCCTGTCACCCTGTGTGAGTGTCTTTTACAGCCTTGCTGAGTGCTTAAGTCAGATCTCTGCCAGACATATTAATAGGCAAAGCTTCTTGGGGGAAACCAATGGGAGATGTGTGAAATATTGCTGAGCCTCAGATTGCCCTAAGTTGTCTGACTGCCATAGTGAGTCAGCTTCATATGTCAGAAGCAGAAAATATAAAACCGAAAAAGAGCTATGGTCTCTAAGTCTGCAGATAGGATATTGCAAACACAGCTTTTAAAGATATATTATACTTCTTGTGTTTCTGTTTGTTTGAGTCTTCCTGGGATCTGCAAGAAGCATTATATAGCCTAAGACAAAGTTCCCCTGGGGAATACATGATTGTCTGTCTCTAGAGACATCTCTTAATCCTAAGTGGTCACTAGATGTGAAAAGTGGTAGTTTGTAGGTAATGAGTTCCTTTCAGGGAATGAGAACAGCTTTAAAAAATTTCATGTTGAAATGGAAAGGCAATCAGTCTTGGTGTTAGATTAGCTTTATTCATTATTTTTTTTCTAAAACCAAAATGAAATACTTTACTGATTTCCACACTAAGACATTTTCATCTGCTCATGATGCTAAAGTAAGACATACAAATTTTAACAAAGCAAAGGAAGGCATTAAAACAAGTAAAGGACTGGTGAGGCCCTCTCCTTAAGTTGTTATAAGATCTTATGCATAATCATGAACCTTGGTTTTTCTTCATATAGAAATGAAAACAATGCAGTCATCTGCTGAGTTTGAGGGATTGTCTCAAAGAAGGCTATTTGGTTTGTTTGTTTGTTTGTTGCTGTTTAAAATGGTCCTTTAAGGTTCTGGTGTGTGTACACTACTGTATTCAGGGCAGTTTTCATTGTGGCTGCTAGTAATACGTGTGTCTTGTGTTGGAATGCCAGATCACAACTTCTTAGGTGAATGACTTGGCACTCTGCTTTTCCATATTATCATCTATTTAATGAAAATAACAGTAAGAGTTATTGTAGATAATTGTTATGATGATTTAATAAGTCAGTGGATGTTAATAAAGGCTTAGAACAATCCCAAGAAGAATCATTATGTAGGTGAAGTTTTTTTGTTCTGAAGTCACTCTCATATAATCACTCAGAGGCTTAATATTAGTTATAAATGCTTGGTCAATAGCTCTGGCTTGTTATTAGCTAACTCTTACATTTAGATTAACCCATATATCCTATCTATGCTTTGACACATGGCTTGGTACCCTTTCTCAGTATGGCATGTTTATCTTGCTTCTCCCTGCTTGTGCTCAAGACTCCTTAGACTCCTTCCTTCTTCTCCCAGCACTCTCAGTTTGACTCTCCTGCCTAACCTTATCATCTTTAGCTATTGGCCAGTCAGCATCTTTATTAACCAATGAGAGTAATACATATTCACAGTGTACAGAAGGATTATTCCACAGAATTATGTAAGTGTTTCTTAAATAAATCTAAGAAGATGTTGCAGTTTCTGGAGAAAAACCTATACTCCCTAGTCCCTTGAATTAAATAGAACTTCTCAGAAGTGTCCATGGGATGTGGACTCTCTGACACACCAGTTGTCTGACTAAGTTATGTTGAATTCCCAATATTTGCCCCTTGTTACTGTTTGATTTTGAGGTCACTGTCTGGCCTATTGTATAATCTTCAAGGACATTAAGTCTTAATTAATAGGGTGTATCAAGATAAAAACTCGAGAAAATGTGGCTCTTGCTATATATATATTCAGAGATGGCTTCTAGAGATAGTGGGTTTCTATGCCAATAATGTGCTTCATGGGACAACAGTAGCATAAATTTTGCTCATGTCTATTCTGGTTTCTACTTGTCAGAGAGTGTGAATCACTAAAACCCACTTCTATTCCAATCAAGAAAGTAAGGAGAGTACCAATATGATGAGTACATAAAGTAAATAGTAAGAGAGATTCTCTCATGCAAATAGACTAGGGGGGGAATGATGATGCTAACTTTCACCAAATGCTAGGCAGCATATGTATTTCAAAAATTGATCTTCACAATAACCCCATGAGGAATGTATTGTTATTATATAAGCTTTGAAAGTAAATAAACTATATTAGGAATCTGACAACATTCTGCCAAAGTCACATGCAAATAAACCAGATAAACCAAATGATAGAATTTGGATTCATGGTTCTGTAGCCTTCTTCCATACAGACATGTGTATGTACACAGTTGAGACAAAGTAGCTAACTTGGGATGGTCTTCCCCACCAGTGCTTGAACAGGACACTCTTCTGGTTGGCTATGTGTCTCATGCAAGATAAAATAAAACCTGAGCTTCAGAATTATGAGATGAATATATTCTATTTATCTTTTATGATTATCCTTAGGAATGAAGACTGTATGTATAAAACACAGTGAATATTTAAACATTATTATTCATAATAATAACATATGCATTAACACTTATAAATCAGAGATAAGTAAAACATGTTTGAAAATTCTCAGGTGTTAGCTCTCTATCAATTTATATTAATCTGATCTTCCTTTCAAAGTGATATACTCATAAATATTCCCAAGATAGAAATATTTCTAACAAGCATTACAGAATAACCCGTGAAAAGCAGACTTAAAGTCCCAAGGGAAGGGAAACAGATGGGAATGCAAGGAAGATAATTTACCCAGAGAAAACTTTCCCACAGTGGTGATATTGGATCAAGGATTCAGCTAGTCATTCTTAGTAGATACAAGCAGATTTCTAGGGACAGGCGATTTGGGGGTGGATTCCTCTCATTACTCCTGGGATTTTTATCCTTTTCCAACAGTTTGATCTTTCACAGATACTTTCTTTTGATTCTAGGGTTCATAAGATTTTCATAAAATTTCACAGCATTTGGAATGGCCTTGCTGAGCACAGAAAGTAAGCTTATGTAGTTCTCATAGCTGAGGTGAGGATTTGAGGCTCAATTAATAGCACAATTGTTTCTCCATTCTCTGAGAAGTAATTTATAACTCACTTCATAATACCACAAAATCCCTTAAAATGACAATCCTTGGTTCATCCTATTTTTCTGCTCATTGCCTAACTCCCTTATTAGTGGGTAACAAAACTCTTTGCCCAAATTAATGCCAACAAATCACATTCATATTCATTATGTTGAAACATGAGCACAATACTCCCTTTTTCTAATGGAGTGAAACATCAATTATACAGAACTTGATCAAGACAGTTAACTTGTTTTCAACCTTTCTTCGACCAGCATTTAGTACTTAGACATTAGCAACTTGTAACAAAATGGAGGGCAGCAGAATTACTTAGGAAATGTACAGATAGGTATGCATTAGGCTCTCTCTCCTGTGGTTTGCCACCACCTGGTCCCAGAATGAAGAGAACCTCCTTTTAACCTAAGGGCTAAAATGTGGGTGTGGAGAAATTTTCTTCAATTGAATTTTCTACCAGGTATTATTAAAGAAAGCTGATGTAAGAGGGGTTTATGAAGAAATAAGCTAGCAGGTAGTATAGAGTCATATAGCCAAGCCAAAGAAGGATGCTGGGAAGATGAATTGGTCAGTAATGAGCTTATTGCAAAAACAAGATACACTGAAGCCATTCCCCAGAACCCACATGTAAAAGGCTGGGCATTGTTGCCCAGTATTGTACTCCCACAGTTAAAGAGAGAGAGACAGGAGGGTTCCTGGGCTTCCATGGCCGGACAATCTAGCCATTTTTGGTAAGTTCCATTTTTAGATTTCCTGAAGACAAAAATAAATAAATAAACAAACAAATAAAAATAATCAATCTGCTGCTTTCTTTATAAGGATTAACAAATTAGGTTAAACACTAGTCTGGTCACAGGAGAAGACCAGTTCAGGCTATGTAACCGCTATTGTTAGAAGTCTTAGCTGGGGTCATCCTTGTAGGTTCCTGGGAGATTCCCTGGCACCACATTTTTACCTGGCCCTGAAATGTTCCCCCTTTCCAGTAGTCTATTGCAGTACTCTCCCCCTCTGTTGCCACCTTTCAACCTGATCGCTCATATTTCCATCCCCACCAACCCTCAGTCTACTCACAAAATCTCTTCTGTTTCCCTTCCGCATGTGCTATGGGCCACAGAATATGAAATAGAGATTCAGCTATATATGATAAAGCTATACCTAGAAGAATCAAAGAGTCCTTCTGGAGGAAGCTAAAATTCAAGGAGTATTTGTTGTTATCTGGCTTTTAATATATTAGCTATTTCCTGCTATGAATTTCTTGTGCTCTCATAATTTCCCCAAGAACTTATAATGGTGTGTATGGACCGTTCCTTGGGCTTATACATTTAAAGTACTTAGATAAGGTTACATAGACAAGGCTTCCTGCCCCCAGGCTCCCTGCTTCCTCTTTTAGCATTTGAATTGGATATTTGCCTTCTGCAAATATCCCCTTTAGCAAACATCCAAAGATAGGGCCAGCTCCAAGCAAAGCATCCAAGGACAAGTGATGATAGAATAGTTGGACAGACCACCCACTAGGCACCTGAGGGCCCTGAATTAAGGTAAAACATCCTTACTGAGACACTGCCTGTCTTTTATGCCAAGTGCCTGTCTCCTAGGTGCATAACTTTGCTTCTTGTGAAAATCAAGCTCAGATCTCCCCTCCTCTCACAGCCCTAGAGCAACTTCTTAGGAAAAAAAAAAAAAAAAGGTTTTCTTCATACTTGGTGCTTCAAGCTGTGTGACAAGCTACCTAGCTATAAGAGTACTCCTCCCCTCACCCTGCCAGAAATGGTGGCATAGAAAAATAAGGCAGTTTTATTTTGGTGACTTATAGACTTCTTTACCTAACCACCTATAAGATTGTAGTTTGAGCACATTTATTATCATAAATAAACTAGTAATGTTTCCCCTAACCACTTATCAGAATACATTTCCAGCACATAAATTCCTTTTCTGATTTATTTCAGCCCTTATCTGACTCCGCCTCTATTCACTCCCCCTTTGGGTTGCAGATGAAGTTGACCAGGAAGGCACTGGTGGGGACCTTGCAAGTCTTGTATTGTAAACATAAGAGTGTTGCTGTTTTGGGGAGATATAGACCGGTTCCCTGAGGGGATGAGGCAGAATTATGGCGTCAGAGGAATAAAGCAGATGAACGAGACAACATGGTGTGTGTAGATTGATTCACTGTCTTTAAGATTAGACTTATCAGCTGGTTGTAGATTCTTCCCAGACCCTGGGAGAGAGCAATTGAGGGGTTGGACCTCAAAATAGTTCTTGATAACCAGAGAGATCCGGCTTACCCCTCATAAGCTCTCCTTGTTTCCTGGTCTCTCTGGGTCTGTGGCTTGTACATAGTTATCATTTATTTTTACAGATAATATACACTTATGAGTGAGTACATACCATGTTTGTCTTTCTTGGTGTGGGTTACCTATCTCAGGATGTTTTTTTTTCTAGTTCCATTCATTTTCCTTCAAACTTCCTGGTGTCTTGGTTTTTAACAGAAGATTGGTGCCTAGCCCAATTGTTATCAGAGAGACTTCATCCAGCAACTGATAGAAACAGATGCAGACCCTCAGTCAATCCTTAGGCAGAGTTTGAGGAATCTTGCAGAAGAGGGGGAGAAAGGATTGTAGGAGCCAAAGGTGTCAAGGACACCACAAGAAAACTCACAAAATCAAGTAAACTGGGCTCATAGAAACTGAACCAATAACCGGGGAGCCTACATGGGACTGACCTAAGCTCTCTGCGTATGTCACAGTTGTATAGCTCAATCCTCTTGTGGGACTCCTAACAGTGGGAACAGGGGCTGTCTTTGACTTTTTTACTGGCCTTTGGGATCCTGTTCCTTATACTGGGTTGCCTTGCCCAGCATTAATGCATGGGGAAGTGTTTATTTAGTCTTACTGCAACTTGATATGCCATATTTTGTTGATACTTATGGTAGACATGCCCTTTCCTAAACAGGAACTGAGGAGGAATGAATTGGGGGTGAGAACAGAGTGGGGATAGAGGGAGGGAATAGGAGAAGGGGAGAGAGGAGAAACTGTGGTAGGAATGCAAAATTAACTAATTAATTAACTAATTAATGTATTTTTAAAAAAAGATACCAAACAATGGAAACCAATATGTAAAAAGAGAGATGACTAAAGATGTGTGTTCATGGTATGGAATATTATGTTTCCATGAAAAATACTTAGATAGATTTATTGGTAATAAGGTATTGTGCATAAGTCAAACTTGTACATGTAATGGTTACTTTGTGATATGTATTATGATATATTAATGTAGTACGTAGTGGATGTATTCATAGAGAATATTGTTGAATGAATAGTTTAATTTACAGAGGTAGTGAAAAAAAAACATAGGCAAAATAATCATCTGTCTTCAATAACCATGAAAGTAGTAAATACACTTCACAAAATTGATGATGAAAAGACCTTCAAGATTGATGTCAAAATGATGTTTACCTTTAACAGCATATGAAAGGAGAAAGTGATACATTATTATATTTGGTAATGGTATTGTTATTTTGAAAATAATATATTTTACTACTTACACTTTTTAAAAAAGTATTTCAAAATAAAAGAATACCTTAGACACTCATTAAAGATGGTCAGTTCTTTTAGCCTAACTTTGAAAAACTCAATAATGTTGAGTAACTCCAGAAATCTATACTTTCAGCTAACATTCCAGATGGTTTTGCTGTGGTATGAACATTCAACACTACACTAAAGAATCCTAAAGATAGCAAGTAAGAGTTCAAGATGGTTTACAAACATTATTTATTGTTTTGGGATAGCTAGAATTAATTTTATATGGTGTATTGTCAGTGTTACTTTGAAAGTACCTATGTTATGATCAAAATAAAAAAAATAAGAGAAAATGACAGACTAGTGATAAAAATATATCATGTTTTTTACATATGAAGATGATGTTGGAAGATATGCCTGCCTGAAGACCATTGGTCTTCATAATTTTAAACGGCAGTATTAAACAGATTTTTTTTCAATTGTATCTTGCAGGGTTCTGTTTTCACCTATGAGAAAAGAACATGTGTGGTGTCCAGCCAGATTTACTCCAAGAGTAATGAAGCTACTCAACACATTCTTATATTTATCCCAAAGTCCTTTTTGCTGTCCTGAAGAGTAGTGAGTGGAGACTGTGGAGTAGCAAGCAATACTACCATAGTTGTGATCCTTTTGCGTGAAAAGAAACATCCCAGAATTAACATGATGGAACCTTAATAAAATAGAAGGGTGTGAGACAAAGCTACTCAAAGCAGAGATATACTTTAAGTGGTGCCTCTATCATTCAGATTCATCAGCTACTCAAACTGATACTTGATGCTTCAAGTAAAGTCTTTCTCCATATTGCAATAAAACTGATTGAATACTTTTAAGATATGATGTATTATTGATAGAAATTTTTATTGTATCATTAGATACTCAATTTTTCACTTTCTTCTGTATCCATGACTTTTGTGGTCCCCAATCACAAAAGCCATGTGCTCTGGCCTTAACCACAAACTTTTTGGCTAGTAGGACTCAAAGACAGGAATAAAATGTGTTATGTATTTGTACTCTGAGACATGGAATTCCTGTCAGTGTCCCTACATGTATAAGCTTGGCTTAGATATTAGGTGATCAGAAGTACCCAGCCAAAGATCTCCCATGGCCCAAACTGGCACACTTCTGAAGTCAACTAACTTGAGCCATTCCCAGATGGGTTCATGAGCCAGAGAAAGACCTACCTAGCCTTATTCCCAACTATGAAAATCTATAAACTACTCAGTTTAATGGTGGCTGTATAGCAAACACCAAATGATACTGAATGACAGCTTGAAGTTTCCTTTTACATATTGCTAATACAGAAGTTTGAAGCCTCTTACTGCTGAAAATTGTATCTGTCTCATGCATTGACCTTTATGTAAATCAGACAAAATTTAAAGTTCAATTGTTTTCAAATCTCTCTAGAGTTTGTTTGGTTTGCTCTCCCAGGCCTTAATCCTCAAATTCTATGTGAAGTCATTGTAAAAACTTAAAACACCACATAAAAACACCCAGAACAAAAAGAATATTTCATTGACAAAGCCAGTTCTGAAAATAAAACCGTCTTTTCATGCTGAGGGCCTCCAATGCACTTCTCACACATATGCACCTATTTAAATCTGTTTTGAACTAGTAGTTTAATGCATTCTGAAGTTATTCTACAGCCCGAAGTTAAGGGCAGAAGCATTCGTGTTGTCTATATGCAGTAGTGTGATTGTCATTAAAGGAATAAAAAAAAAAAGTTAAATTTTCATAAGGGTTTTATAGCAACAGGAACTGTGTTAGCTTTTTATATTCTGTATGAAAAAATACAACAAGATCAACAACATTTCTTTCTGCACAGATTCCGTAATTCAGAGACCTTTGCTGGGTTCTCCACTTCACTGTTGTAGAGACTATATTTCCAGGGGTGATGTGAACAAATGTCTTTCACTCTCGTTAGGGAACATCCATTGACCAAAGAAACAAATGCACACAAGTCTCCCTTGGTAAAATGATGAGTATATTGGGGTTCCTTACAGGAGCACAGCTATGTTACCTATTAAAAGAATCTAAAATAAATAAATAAAATAAAGCAAAATAGCAATAATCACAGCTCACAGAGCCTACCACAGAACTGCCACAGACAGTGAGTGGACAGATGTACAGAGAAATTTCTTCTATTTCTGTAAATGATCACTGCTTATATAACATGAGGGTGGGATGTTCATGACTCTTGTAACTTTATTGGGAAATTTGTGTCTCCCATTTTCCCACTCTAAGAGGTTTGCTTCAACTTAGAGAAAACAACTGCTTAGAAGGAACTGTCAGTACTGAAAAGAAGATACCAGTTGGGTTGGGCAGTCTCTGAAGTTGATGTAGACTAGCCAGCTATGAGAAATTTACATCAGCATGCCTCACAGTCAAACAGATAATCAACACTAATGCACGCTCCATTTGTATTTGAAAAGAATATTCATTCTAATTTTGTTGAGTTTGCATGTGACAGCTGTATGTAAATGCCCATCAAGTCAAATATCCTAATTATTTTTGGTGCTTTTCCTTCTTCCTAAAGATTTTTTTCCTTCCTGTGCTGAATGATCTCTCACAATGATGATCATCTTTTTAAAAATAGGTCTTTAATTGAAGTAGAATTACATTACTTTACCTCTCCCTGTGCTACCTCCAGCCTTTCCGAGCCACTGTCCCTTGAGGCTATCTCATGCCCTCCACTCTCTAACTGATAGTCTATTTTACATTAATTATTATTGCTATATATGTACATATATAACAGAATATATGGACAATCTTATAGAAATATGACCTGCTGAGTGCATTTTATTGGTATTATCTACCAAAGAGGGCACTCTGTGGTAGTATTGTATTCCCCAAAATATTGTGTACCCTAATAAACTTATCTGGGGTCAGAGACGGAGCAGCCACAATATTAAACATGAGGATAGGCAGTGGTAGCATACGCCTTTAATCGTAGCATTCCAGAGACAGAAATCCCTCTGGATCTCTGTGAGTTCAAGGCCACATTGGAAACGGCCAGGCATGGTGACACACACCTTTAATCCCAGAAAGCAAGCCTTTAATCCCAGGGAGTGGTGGTAGAAAGCAGAAGGGTATATAAAGCGTGAGGACCAGAAACTAGAAGCATTTGGCCTGGATAAGCATTTGGCCTGTTTAAGCTTTTAGGCTTTGGAGCAACACAGTTCAGCTGAGAGGCATCCAGTCTGAGGAAACAAGACCAACTGAGGATCCAGCGAGGTGAGATAGCTGTGGCTTGTTCTATTTCTCTGGCCTTCCAGCATTTACCAAAATACCTGGCCCCGGGTTTGATTTTATTAATAAGAACTTTTAAGATTCATGCTACAGCACTCATTCAAAAAAGAAGCTAATTCTACTTCTCTCAGAAGTCATTAGTTACCTGTATTTTGTCTAGGGGCGGGATGCCACACAACTTTCCTTTTTCAAGTTATCATGCTTATTGACAGTGTCATTGTTCTTCTCTTATTTCTAGGAGAGAACGTTTCACAGCAGACTTCTTGATATCAGACACTTAAAATCATTTTGCTCCTCCCTCTTCTGTGGTGTTTCCTGAGTCATAGATGCAGAAACTGTGATGTAAAGGCATCCATTGTGGTTGGTCTCCCCACAGCCTTCTGCATTGTGTCCTTGGGTAGCCAAAGCAATCTTGAGAAAAAAGAACACTGGAGGGATTAGTATTCCAGATTTCAAACTATATTATAGAGCTAAAATAATAATAATAATAAAAAAACAATAGGATACAGCCATGAAAAATAGACATGGAAACCAGTGAAATGAAATAGATGACTCAAACATGAGTACTCATAGCTACAATCATCTGAGTTTTGACAAAATGTCAAAAAAAATACACTAACAAATTGACAAATGGTCCACATGCAGAAGAATGACAGTAAACCCATATCTACCAGCCTGGATAAAAATTAGACCCAAGTGAATCAGAGACTAAAGCTGGAAACAGTAAAAGTGATAGAAGAAAACATAAGCAGTACCCTACAAGATGTAGATCTAGGAAAGGTCTTTCTGGACAGAACTCCATTCACAAAGGAATTAAGGCCAACAATTGACAATCAATATTTCATAAAATTAAAAAGCTTTTGGAAAGGTAAGGAAACAATGAAGAAAGTGAAGAAAACTTCAGAGACTGTGAGAGAATATTTGACAGTCATATATC